>JAXBDA010000652.1:0-75757 GCA_036023075.1 Gaultheria prostrata | reverse complement strand
GAAACCTCGATCTCTTCAAGAGTAAATTTTTGTCTCTATCTCTCTCTCTCTTCTTTTCTGGATTCAAATATTCCCTTCACACATCCACAATTGCACAAATCAATGCATGTATTTTGACCAGAGTTTTAAAATGTTAGGAGTAATGTCTAAGCGAACCCATGAGTTTCTCATTTGTGTTGCCACTTTTGAAGATAGTTTTGTTGGTTTATTACCACAATTGCACAAATCAATGCTGGTGTTGATGTTTATTACTGTACCACTTTTGAAGATAGTGATGTTGGTTTGCTGCTGCTGCCTCAAAAATCGGCTTGCATTGTTGGGGCACACAATCTGAAAAAATGAGCAAAAATCGGCTTGCATCGTTTCATCAAAGTTTGACTTGCACACGCATTGCGTGTGCCCCAACCTCTAGTAATTATAAAACAAATACTAATAGATTGTGTACCGTCAACATACTGCACATATACGTATTGAGAAGCTTCTTAAAATTTTCATCAATGGAGTAAATATTTTATTTGTTTGCATGATATTATATAACTACGACATATCGTTGTCATTATATACACAAATTTTATCAACAAAGTAAATATTATTTTATTTGTTTACATGATATATAACTACAACATAGCTTTGTCATTATATGCAACTGGATTTTACTTCATGAATTATTCATTGAATAGACTTAAAAACTCAACCCAAGCAATTTTGTGGATGCAACTAGAAACTAGTTATCCTAAATTATTACTAGTATAATAAGTCCAAATTGATTTTGACAAGCTAGTTATTTCGTGGATAGTTACAAAAATATTTAAGGCATTGTGTACACCCTAAATAATTACCGGCCGGGAATCATTTGTTTGATATAAAGAAAATAATAAAAGTTATGCATGCACAAATATACATATATTTGTATTTATTAATATAATATTGTTTTGTTGAATTAAAAATATGGGTGGTTATTCCGTGCTCTTCCCCGTGATGGATCATAATATTTTGAGAGACCGGCCTGTAGGTCATGAAGCGAAGGGGGTATAATAACTAGGGATGGCAATTCAACCCGCCCCGCCCCGAACCCGCCCTACCCCTCTTTGATAGAGTTGTTTTATTTTTTATTTTTTTAGGTAACGGATAGGGGCAGGGGGTGATTTTAGAAAACCCGCCAGGGTTAGGGTTGGGGCAAGGGTATGGTCACCCCGCCCTGAAAATACCTGCCGCGACATACATATATATGTATACTTATATCTATATACTCTTATATGAATATATGACATTATATTTTCTTCTTTATATGCATCCAATCTTATTTGTATTCTTATAATTTTATTTCTACAACTAAAACACAGCATTAGATAGTAGATTTTGGTTAAGTTGTAATAGTTATTTTGTGAACTTTTATCATTTGTGCTCACTAATACAATATTAGAGTCTAAAATATACTTTCTTAATATATGAAAAAGATAGGGACGGGGCGGGTAAACCCGATAGGGGCGGGGACGGAGGTACCCATAAATTACCCAGTCGGATTAGGGGTCGTTTGTGAATTTTAGGGTTGGAGCTGAGATCATCGAAACCCGCCCCGTTACCATCCCTAATAACAACTTGACCCACTGCCTTCCAAAATTCCCCATTGATCAATTGATATGTTTTCTCCATTTGATGAGTTTGACCCAAATAAAATGATAAATTGACCCTAGAATGAGTTGTGATCCTAGATGGGCCGGACCGGATCGGCATGGCCCATTTAGTTTCGTGTCAACCGTGCTTTATGTCGTGCTGTGCCGGCCCATTTACTTACTCGTGCCGTGTCATTTTTTAATCACCGACAAATAAAAAGTTAAAATTTCAGTGAATATTAGTGACCTACTAATAAAAAGTTAAAATTTCAGTGAATATTAATGGATTCTCAATACTCATTTACAAATTTCTAGTCATATTTTACCCCATATCACATTTACTATACGTAGATATTTTTTGGTTAGCTAAGGCTTAGAAAAAATTGCTGGTCATGCTTCTAAATATTGACACCATTGCCCTTAGGGATGGCAACGGGGAGGATCGGGGACAGATTTGGTCATCCCCGCCTCCAATCCCCGAACCTCATATCTACCTCCATCCCCGCACCAATCCCCGAATCATCTCCACCCTTCATCCCCACTACCAACAGGGATCGGGGATCCCCTCCCCAATCCGAAAGTTACCAAACCAATAAAAAATTAAAAAAAATCTAGAAAAATACTCTTTGGACTTTACCAACATATTTGATATCTAAACCACAAAGTAATGAAAAACATGGCAACAATTTGTAATTTTCCACCAGAAATTCCAACCAACCAAATAAACTTACATAATAGTCTTACCAACTAAATTATGTTTGATTATGTTTAAGAATGTGAAGAATGAAGTGTATTTATGTATAAACTAATACTATATATATTGAGGAAACCCTAGCAATTAATAATAATTCAAGGGGTCTAAATGTGAATAACATATTAAATGTGTAATAAAAAAATGGGCCAGGGACGGGTTGGGAAACGAATCGGGGGTATATAGAACCGCCTCCAACCCAATCCCCGATTTTATGTTTTATTTTTTCCTTCAAATTCGACCTGATCCCCGAAAAAAATCCTCGAAACTCCAATTCGAAAGGGGCGGGGAAGGATCGGAGCGGATCAGCCGAAATTGCCATCCCTAATTGCCCTTAATTTCTGTCTCGGATGGTAGTAATGTATGAGATTTTTGATCTATAATGTGATGGTGTTTTAAGATAATAATTATTCTCCTTCATATTCGTAGAACAATTTTTTTTAACATTTCTGTGTTAGTTTAAACAAAAAAGGGAAAGAAAATTAGCATAACACTTTCTACAACAATATACATAACATACTTATGCGACACAACATCATTGCGTAATGTAAAGTGTTACTAATACTATGTTAGTAGCAAGAAGAATTTGGATGCGCCTAGGGTAGGGATTACGTGATGCCGAGTGCGCATATCGGCCGTTCAAAAGTATTTTAGACAATTTATATATTCTATTTTGAATTTATAGGGGGGTATTGAAAGAAATCTGAGTCGTCCAAAAAGACATTTGGACAGTTTTCGGCACCACGCCATCTTTAGCCGCTCGGCACCCAAATTCTTCTCGTTAATAGCACTCTCCAACCAAAAAAAAAAAAAAACCTAATGAGTATCCATTTAAGGATTATACCCAAAAATAGAAAAAAATGAGGTAAGAATTGACTCGTACGCCACGAAAAATCCAGCACATATCCCCCTGTCTCGAATCGTCACAACTCATAACCAACTCACTCACTAACACCTCTCGTCTCGATTACTCAAACTCTCCGCTTGCATTTGCAGAATTCCGAAGATCGATTTGTTTCTCTCTCTCTCTCTCTCTCTGCGTTTCTCTCTCGACAGCACAACTTTGGCTATCGGTTTTCCAGTGCAGAGTGAGAGGAGTAATGGAAAACGATGCGGTAGGGACCAGTGCTTGTTCGTCGGAATCGGTGAATGGAGGCGAAGATGTTTGGAGCTGTAACCAATCGGATGCTGCTTCGGCAGATCATCTCGTGGTCATGGTTCATGGAATTCTCGGAAGGTCCTATTCGCATATCTATATCTATATCCATCTATAAATGCATTTGTAGATTTCAATTACGCACATATCCACGAAGAGATTGATGATGGTTTGATTAGATCCTGGATTCCTGCAATGTTAATAGGTTGCGATTTTTGCATCTGTTGTTTGATACGTTTTGGTTTGTTAATTGGAGATTGAGAACGCAGTTTGGAAGTTTTTTTTTGGAAGAAGTTGTATATAACCACCCAGAAAAGAGATCAAGGGGATAGCCTTGCAATCCCAAAAAGAACAACCACAACCGAGGTCTCAGAAGACCAACAAACAACAAGAAAAAACCCTTACATGGACAATTCAAACTAGCCCAAACAATGAACTATGAGGAAACAATCTGGAGTAAATTTTACTTATAACCCTCAAACTATCCATACTTTTTCTATGTCGTCCTCCAACTACCAAATTCACCCATCTTGTCCTCAAACTACCCAATTTTATCCCTTTCAGTCCAAAAGCTAACTCCCGTTAGAAAAGTGGACTGAAAATCCCAACATGTGCTACTCACGTGCTTCCTTAAACCATGTGAAGGGGTAGTATTGTCATTCCTTGTCATTCTTCTCCTCCACAAGAGAATTGGCGCCAAAATTGTTGGGTTTCCTTCCATTTCCTTACATAACCCAGTGTATACATAAAGATAAAACAGAATAGTGTAAAAACCCAGCTCTCTCTCATCCTTTGGGATGAATTCTTTTTCACAAATGGAGCACAAAGGGAATCATGTGAATTCCACCAGGTATTTTTGGGCCCACCGCCACCTGTACAGCTTGGTGGCAAGCCAACATCACCCGAGGGTACGTCTGGTTAGACGAGAAACACGACCCTAACACGCCATGGCCCGTAATGTCGCCACCCTACAAGGTTTCTGAAAACTGGACCCGGTTCAAGTACTCGAGTTCGCAATCGGCTGTTTGTATCGCCCGAATTGTATCAGAAGCGTTTCTGCTTGGGTTACCCGACGTGAGATGGTTCGTGATGGGTGACGATGATACGGTGTTTTTCACTGATAACTTAGTGTCCGTCCTATCGAAGTACGATCACCGTTCGATGTACTACGTGGGTGGAAACCCGGAGAGCGTGGAGCAAAACGTGATGCACTCGTACGAGATGGCGTTCGGCGGTGGAGGGTTCGCGTTCACCTACTCTGTGTGTGTGTGTGTGTGTGTGTGTGTGTGTGTGTGTGTGTGTGTGTGTGTGTGTGTGTGTGTTCTCTCGAATGGTGGGATGGGAGTGAACGAGTCGAGACTACCCTTCATCTGCTTTGAGTTTGCACGTGCAACTCACACGTTGGGACTTTCCGTCCAATTTTCTAACGGGAGTTAGCTTTTGGACTGAATGGGATAAAATTGGGTAGTTTGAGGACGAGATGGGTGAGTTTGGTAGTCGGAGGACGACATAGAAAAAGTATGGATAGTTTGAGGGTTATAAGTAAAATTCACTCAAACAATCTGCAAACAACTAGGAGGTAAGAGGAAACAATCTGCAAACAACTAGGAGGTAACTTCCAAACATCACACAAATGAGCAGATTCAGAAGTGGGCATCAAAGGCTTCCAAGAGCTTAAGCAAGCCCTAATATCTTCAGCTATACAAAGGGTTATCATATCGGTACTACCACCCTTCGATTGAAAGACACGGCTATTCCTCTCCCTCCACAGATGGTAGATGGTGGCAGCTAGGGCCAATTGAAGGACAATAGAGGATAAAGGAGCACTAACCCCAAAAGCCAAACACCTTGCAACCTCAATCTCCATCTTTTGAGGACTCCAAGTACCACCACATTTGCCCAGAATGGAGCCCCAAACTGCAGCCGAGAAACGACAATAAAAAAACAAGTGAGCATGAGACTCTTTACCTCCATGACAAAGGACACAGTTATCATCCACATTAATCCCCCAGCACCTGAGTCTATCCTTTGTACTGAGCCTACCATGACAAACCAACCATTCAATGAATGCCCACCGAGGGACATGGCCTTTTGAACCAAACAACTTTACTCCAAGCAACCAAAGGGAGGTCCTCCTTAATAGCCAACCAAGCAGATTTCGAAGTAAAAACCCCAGATGGCGTGGCAGACCATATGACGCAATCATCGCTTTCCGGATGAGGGACAAAAGATATAGGGGTAGCTTGCATAATCTCTTGTGTGACTGAACTTCTGCCCCTAGGCCAACTCCAAGCACCAGACTCCATAACAGAATTGACTTTGGTATGAAGATTTTGCCCCAGATTGAACCGAATCCTATCACCAAACACCATATGAAGAGGTCCCATAGGGTGCCAGTTGTCCAACCATAAAAGGGTAGTCTGGCCATTGCCAATAACAGACTTAATAATGAACTGAGCAATAGGTCTGAGCTTGAAAATCTGCCTCATAGTCCAGGAAGAGTCTTGAAAATCTTCCTCATAGCAGTTTGGAAGTTGTGGACATTGGAGGTTTTTTTTGTTAAATTTTCTTTGCATAGGACTAAGAGTAGAGGATTTAATACCAATGGTTGGACTGGTGTCAAGGCCAGGGACTTTGAGTTGATCCTCGCGAGGTCTCATAAGCTCTTGGGTTCCAAAAGTTACAGGAGCTATCAATTCTTTGAGACCAGTCTATACGGGGCTTTTGCACCGTATTTAATTGGGACCCCCGCTAGTGGACGGTGAAATTGATCCCTCAGATTAGTTGAGGTGCACCGTGCAAGTGCACGTAAGCTGACCTGACACCCGAGTCATTCATAAAGAAAAAAAAGAGTAGAGAATTTGAACTTTTTAGAACATTGCTCATATACAGTGATGCTTTCTTTGGAGGGAAATTTCCATTTCCAGCAAATAGTGTTTGAGAATTTTTAGGTTATTGTTTGCTGTTGCTGTTGTAGATAGTGAACATGGCCAGCCATGTCATAGCAACACACAAAAAAAAAGGCACTCTAGAAAGGTGAAAATGTGAGATCGGATAATGAAGATTTTTTAAACCAAGTTATTCGTATACAAATATTTTGTTTTGTAACTGGATTCGTGTGCAATTCTTCAGAGATTTTGCTTTTCTACTTACAGTGAGGAATGCCCTAGTTAAACACATCCAGTCACCAGGGTTTTTCTTTTTTATCGCCTTTCATTGTTTCCTCATTCGTTTTTCTTCTACTGACAATTTTTTCCTTTTTTCGCTGAACCGCTGGATTTGCAATTAGAAGCTGCAGCGAAGCTTTCATGCCTTAACACATTCATTCAAAGTGTTGTTATTGTTTTAACTTTTAAACCTCCTGTACAGATATATATTTGTATTTATATTTTCCCCGTTTTCGCAAGAATATCTCCTTTGAAAAGATTTTCCATAGAGAAGGAACCGTGGGAATTTCTAAGCTTGACTGAGGGTTAACTGAAAAGGCGGGATGTTGTTCCTAGTGGTGGAGCTTGACAGAGAAAAAAGATGTTGGCGTTTATGTCATTACGTGGGCATCGTCTTCGTATAGGCAAAGCCGCAAATGAACTTGATGTTTTTGTGGACTGAATGCTTCTTCTCTGCAAATGAAATTGTGCTGTCAGCTAATAGCTATATACTCACATCAGTGCTATTTTTATTTTATTTTTTGCAGTGCTTCAGATTGGAAGTTCGCGGCTGAGCAGTTTGTCAGAATGCTCCCTGATAAAGTCTTCGTTCATTGTAAGGAGGATTCTTAAACTATCCCTCTTTCACTCAAATCTCCCCTCTTAACCCATCTTCAATGACATTGGAGGTTCATATGTTATATGGCCATGGGCATGGTGTTTGGTGCAGATACGTGTTCAAGTGTTGGATTCATCTAATTGCATGTAAGATAAGTGAATGTTCCGCTCAACATGTGACACGGGTTCTACTAGCCTTATCTGCATGTTGAGTGTTGGACACGGGTACTTCAACGATTAAGGAAGTCGATGCAACATTAATTGGTGCAGTATGGTAGTTAAGTTTGTTATGTACCATATCTTGATAAGCTACTTTACTAATCCGTGTGTCCCTGATTCTTCTGGAAATTGCTCCATTTCTTACTGTCCAAGGAATTTGTTTATTGTTCCCTCAGTTATTCATGGGCTCACTGATCTATATAAGAATAAAAATTGGTCTTGCAAATGTATGAACAATAAAAGATTTAGTTATTTGTCTCCATGAAGGCAAAAAATAGCTGGCACGTCTGTAACTTTATTTGATGGCATGTTGTCTATGTTGATCCCACTAACAGAGGAGAAAACACCGATCATCTCTTGGAAGCAATAGAACTCATTATCTCTAATCTTCTTTTTGTTTCTGAAATCTAGATTGCGGATGGTGCCCATATAACCATATTGAATTCTATGCTATTTGAATTTATCGGAGAGCTGTTCTAGTTTACACTTATCTGACTCCCCCTCCCATAAAACAAATGTAAAATATGTCCTGTGTAGGTTATTTTTATGCTAGTTTCTTTAGGGGGACTCTATTACCTCAAATATTGGATATTAAACTTTTAGAAAGTCATCATTTTTTTCTGTGTAAGTAGATTTATCTATGTTTCTCTGTCCTGTGATTTCACCATTACCAAAAAAATGGGTTGTGTGAATATGTGATACGAAATCGTTCAGAGTCTATGAGACATGGAGCTGTTATGAGCTCCCTAATTGGCTAATTGTTGGCTAGATGTAGACCAATATCTGGTTGCCATGATTCATGTTCAATTCATTATGCATGCTGCAAATGACTTTGAACTTAGGTCACACATTAACTATGTTTAATGCTGAAAATCTGGGATATATGCGTTAATGTGACGATTGACATCTTGATTAAATCTCAAGTTTGTTGACTTGCTTCACAGGTAGTGAGCGAAATACAGCTTTGCTGACGTTAGATGGTGTGGATGTAATGGGAGAGCGATTGGCAGGGGAGGTTTGTTCTCCATTTATTTGTCCCTTTTTGACTTGACGTTATTATCCAACCACTTGACTTGAGATTAAGTTCTTAATCTGCGTACTTTTCAGAAAAACGTATCTTGTTGCAGTTCGTATTTACAGAATGTATAAATTTTGACATGTAATGCATAAATTCCAGGTCCTCCACGTGATCAAAGAAAAACCAAGTCTACGTAAGATCTCCTTTGTGGCACATTCACTTGGAGGACTAGTGACAAGACATGCCATTGGGAAATTGTTTGAACCTTCTGGAAGGGAGAATGTGAAGGATGTACTGCCAAAATCCTGCGTGGAAGAATCAAAGGGCACAATATGTGGTTTGGAGCCTATGAACTTAATTACTGTTGCAACACCTCATCTTGGTTCAAGGGGTAATAATCAGGTATGTTTATGCTCTCACCATAGCCTTTCAACCATGCTGAACATTCGATGGTGTTAGCATAGCTTTGAAAGTTGAAGTCAACAGTAGGAACAGCTGAATGCTATTTAGTAAAATTTGAAAGTTGAAGTCAATAATTGCATCTTTTCCAGCAGGGTTCATGTATCCTGTGGGGGTTCTTGGCCTCTCATTCCCTTTTAATCTTTGTATCTTTCTGATTTCCGAGATTAATAAAGTTTATGCTCTTCAAAAAAAAAAATCTGAAAATAACAATACTGACACGTTACAGGGATACGAAGACGACACAACATGGGCACACCAACATGGCATTTTGAACAGAAAAAGAGAGGACACGACACGCGGACATGGCAATAAATATATTAGGTGGACATAATAAATACTTGATTTTTGCATCACGGCATGTCCCCATTTTAGTATAAGGAAAGAATAAATTATTTCCATGTGCTGCATCCATGAAATGATAGTGAAGAAACAGTGAATTACAATTTACAAATTTGTTTTGTAAAAACAATGGAAGTTTTGTAATTTAGAATGTGTGAAACTCGAATCTAAAGAGATGGGACTAATATGTGTAAAAAGATACACTATATTGTTTAGAAAAACGTCTGACACATATTGGGAGTGTTTGACAAGTGTCTTACACATGTCATACGCTGTTAAGCCCACCTTCCTAAGTGTCTGTGCTTCTTTGAGTAGAATTTTGGTTACCTACTTTATTTAAGCTTTTCTTCATTCTCTTCAAGAGATGCAGTCCCACATCTGAGGTTTATTTTTGTAAAACCCGAGGCTAACTACTTGGT
The DNA here is from genome assembly GCA_036023075.1 of Gaultheria prostrata. Classification (NCBI taxonomy): domain Eukaryota; kingdom Viridiplantae; phylum Streptophyta; class Magnoliopsida; order Ericales; family Ericaceae; genus Gaultheria; species Gaultheria prostrata. Next base: position 66,016 of record JAXBDA010000652.1, on the reverse strand, counting down.
ATTTGTTGTCAATCGGCTCATATGCCATAATTCTGTGTGGTAAGCAATAAAATTCATTGGTGGAATGGAGTAATATATACACAAGCATATGCCAAACACACAGACCTAACTGTGCTAAGATACAGCAGAATGCCAGAAATGGATATCCACTGCACGTCACAAAAGCAGAAGTTAGCCAACGAACAACTAAAGAAACATCCAGGAATCGAAATTAAAAACCAAATTGACTACAGCTCGTTTGATACTTTATGGTATTTGACCATCGCATGTTGAATCCGAGCTAACTGAAATGATGTCCTTAAATGAAACCTTGTGGTTTTAGTTGCATAGTTATCGATCTCTGGTTGATTTGCTTGCCATATGCAGGTACCCTTATTTTTTGGTGTAACGGCAATTGAGAAAGCTGCTGTTCGTTTCAGTCATGTGATATTTAGGAGAACAGGTCAGCACCTTTTTCTTGCCGATGATGATGACGGAAAGCCTCCATTACTCAAGCGCATGGTGGAAGACCACGGTGAATTGTACTTCATGTATATTGCTTAAGCCCATGTCCATCATCATCACTGTGTCTTCTAGCATGTAGCTGTTAATATTGTCATGAATTGTACTTCATGTATATTGCTTAACCCCATTTCCATCATCATCACTGTGTCTTCTAGCATGTAGCTGTTAATATTGTCATCGATCATTGATGCAGGTCTGGATTACGTTCTTTCAAACGCCGAGTGGCATATTCAAATGTCGGCTATGACCGTATCCTGTTAATACCATTAATACAGCTCCTAGTTTTACACACACAAACTAAGAAAGTTGCATTTTCCCTGTTTTCCTTTATGAAACTATGTTCAGATATTGTGGGCTGGAGAACAGCATCAATTAGACGCAAGAGCGAACTTCCTAAGGTAACAGTTTTAGCTTGCATATCATTATCATACTCAAATGCTGGTTGCAGTTCAATGACCAATTATTACATTGATCTTCAGTGGGAGGATTCTTTAAATGAAAAATATCCACATATTGTGTATGAAGAACACTGTGAAGCACGTGATACTGAGCATTGTGATGAAGCACATGATGCTGAGCATTGTGATCCAAAGTTAATGGAAGATGACAATTCAGATAAGCTGGAAGGTTGGTATCTGCATTGAGTTGTTCATCAATAGACGCATTTTTGGCATCTTACATTAATTTTTTGCAACTAGCTTTTGCTACTCCAAGTTCACATTGCTGCTTAATGGAGCACTTTTTAGTAAATGTCCTGTTGGTTTTGATTTTGCTTGTACTTTTTCTCTTTGATGCCTTGTTCTCCAAATTTTTCTTTGAATTGCGTTGTTCAGCGGAACTTGTTACTGGCCTATCACGTGTGTCATGGGAAAAAGTAGACGTCAGTTTTCATAGTAGCAGACTGAGGTTTGCTGCGCACAGTGTGATTCAGGTAGCTCTCTCTCTCTCTCTCTCTCTCTCTCTCTCTCTCTCTCTCTCTCTGTGTGTGTGTGTGTGTGTGCGCGCGCTTTCTTAGCAATGTGGTCCATGTGGCTATGTTTGCTGTGCATTTTTCCTGGAATATTGTTATTCTGTCCATGGTTTAATAAACTAAACTGGTATCCAATAGACTACATCATTCTTTGGATCCAACCAAATAATTCCTGTAATTTGGCAATTGTTTCTCGTAAATACGACTTTTTTCTCATTGCTTTGGTGGAATTTGCACCTTCAAAGTACGAGGAAAACTTATGATTCTTGTCATTTCTAGTTCAGGTCCTTTCACCCTCTCTATATTGGTATAGTTCTTAAAAATCTAGTTGGAAAGGGTATAACTGTACATGCTACGATAATGCTCTCAGTGTAGTTCAAGGGGAGATCCAGCTAATATGACGAATAGGGTACCTAGATATCTGACATCATAACATAGAAGAAATTTGGCTGTATAAGATGACATTTAGGTAGATAAATACCCTCAATGTGCCTAACAATATGACATGGAACATGGAAAGAAAACAAGGTGCACATGCATAGGTTATTTGACATGTGGGTCAAAAGGAAGATAGGTGAATTCTTGTTTTCTGCAAGGAAACTCGGTTGAGTCATGAGTGTGTTTATGATTTTTTTTTTCAATAGAAACAATAATGTAGTGTTGTTTCTGGTCATATTACCTTAACGAGTCATGGAACACTACTACCCTAGAGATGTTTGGCTAAGAAACTACATTTATCTTACTATTGAGAATAACTTTGTACGTACTCACTTGCCACGTGGTGAGCGACATCCACTAGTTCATGCCCACGTATCAGCCTCGTGAAGTACATGGACCACTTATATTGCTAAAATTAGCATAATATTTCCTAGGAGCTCCCCATGGAAGATCATGCCCTGCCAGCTAAGACTAACGCAATTGATACCTTAAACCTTGAGCTTGCGTACTCGGAGATCATCTCTTATGTTACTCACCCACATTGCCCTGTCCACCCTTTTAACTTGAGAAAATGTAATCATAGAGACCTAAATGAGAAAGGAAGAAAGAGGAAGAGGAGACACTATAGGTGGGGGAAGAAAAAAGAGGCAGATAAACTGTAGATAAATACAAACATATGTGCGATGCTTTTCAAACAATCTAATTATGTGTTGGTAAAGAGAGGCAGATACAACAACAACAATAACAGAACCCATCTAGTCCCCAATCATTGGGGGTATGGGCGGGGATCAGTGTTTTAAAAGGCGCGCGCCTCGAGCGCTTAAGCCCTGAGGCGAGGCGCAGGTTGTGTGCCTCGCAGGTCTGAGGCGAAGCGCACATCACAAAGGCGCAGGTTAGGCGCAAAAGGCGCGCTTAAGCGCGAGGCGCTCGCCTTGTGCGCCTTTGTGTTTTTTCCCTCTAATTGTATCCTCACCCTTCATCTGAGTGTTAAAATGTGTGCCAATGTAGAGGATAAAACCCTTCAATGGTTTTAACCCTAAGAAGAAGAGCAGCAGCCAGAAAAGAACGACATTTGAAGTCGACAGCTCCTGCCATCCAGATTCCACGTATCTCTCCTCATCTTCCTCCTTCTCACGTTTTTTTTTTCAGTCAGTTACTTTTTTTTCTTTTTCAATCTGTTTACACTTTTTTTCTTCCTTCTTCTTCTTCTTCTTGTCCTCTGTTTCTTGCATTTCTTGGACCTCTGTTTCTTGATCCTGATATGCTTTATATCTCTTTTCCCCATTCATCATGACAAGAGGTATTGATTTTCTAAAGCTGCCCGCAAGGGTGGGGGTATTTTGGACATTTGTTCATGGGACCCAGGGGGTGTGTTGTTAGGAGGGCTGGGAAAATCAATTTTCAAGAGAATAGGCAAGTGGAGTTGGGAAATTATCCCATAGTTTGATCTCACAGTTTTATTTTGGAACATTGAACCGAACATAATTTTTGAGCTTTTTAGCCCAAAACACGTTTTGAAAAAACCCAACCGAACGGAGCCCATATCTTTTTCAATGGATAACATAGCTAATCCATTTAATCTTTATTGAATATTATAGATGTATACCTATATATAGGGGCATAAAATATCTGGGTGCCCACAAAATTAGTCAAAATTAAGGGGCCAGATGCGGTCGCATCCTTGGTGTATGTCCAAAACCGGCTCCGAGGGAGATCGAGTTGATGGAGGAGAGAGATGGAAAACAAAGAGAGAGGTATGGTAGGTAGAGAAAGGTAAAGTTATTAATGTAAATCTGTACGAATAAAAAAAAGTTATAGAGGACGTTTTGGGGAAACGAATACGGGTCGGTTCTCAAAACCGGATTTTAAAAACTTAACCGAACAAGCAATTCTCTCCCAAGGACAAAATAATAATCTAAGGAAATTGAGGCAAAGTTAACAAATAACCTTTCGGTACAATCCAGCCCAGAATATATTAACCTTGAATTGAAAAAAATACTCAGAAGAAAAAGGAAAACGGAACCATAACGGGGTGGGTATTGTGCACTTGGATGCTATGCACCTCTCGGTTGTCTGATTGTGTTTTAGACGGTCCGGATATGTTTTGATTTTTTACCGATAAAAGTAAATCAAAATTAAATTAAAACTGTCAAATGCATTCAGGCTGTCCAAAATATGATCGGACGGCCAAGGAGTGCACAACACCCACCCAAGTCCGTCTGCTACCTTCCTTCGGACGGCCGAATCAAAAACGTCGTTGAATATTTCGTCCGAAATACTTAGTAAAAGTACTTGTTTTGACAAAATCCTAAATCCCTCTGTTCTTTCTTCCCCAATTTCCGCTTAGGGTTTCGCATCATCAACATTTTTGCATATCGAAAAATCGTGATCCCATCCATTTTGATAGAACAAACGATGAGCTTTCTCTTCTTTCAACTTCAAGAAAACTCACCCGCCGACCATGCCCGCCTATTCGCGATTTTCTTTGTCGCTCATCATCTTCGTAATCATCTTTGCCCTCCTCTCCTTCTCTCCCAGGGTCCGATCAGAATACGACGATTCTTCTGTCATTCAATTACCCGTCGATGATGGTGTCGCCAATTACGATGGCGGCGATCTATGCGCCGGTACGTTGGATCCAGGGTCGTGCCCGGTCAAGTGTTTCAGGACAGACCCCGTGTGTGGCGTCGACGGCGTCACCTATTGGTGCGGATGCGGTGACGCCATCTGCGCCGGTACTCGGGTGGCAAAGCTAGGGTTTTGTGAGGTTGGGAATGGGGGAAGTGGTTCGCTATCTGGTCAGGCCCTCCTCTTGGTGCATATAGTATGGCTCATATTGCTTGGATTCTCTGTCTTGTTTGGCCTTCTCTGAATGGGGTTCATCTGTTTTCGGTTTCCTCTGATTTGATTTCACACCTTTATTTTCAAGGTTAGATATGCTGAAGTTTGGTCCTGTATTTACAGGCTCGATTGGTTTATTCTTTTTCCTAGCTGATAGCTGTACATGAGTATTGTATTTGATTTAGAATTATGGCCGCCGTTTATGTCATTCTTCTTTGTTTGAGAATTTAAGGCATTGAGATTGTTTTGTGTCATTGTTACTCAGCGTGTTGTGTTATTGAGTGAAAATTGTCGATGTTTAACTGAAGATGACCAATGTGGATGGTTTTTATTGTTGAAGGGCATTTGCAGTTTGTGCAATCAAAGTAACAAATCCATGTTGCAGAAAGCGTCATGCAAAATATAGACAGTTTTTGTCGTAAAAGCAAAAGGATGTGGGGATGCTGCTAAATTTTCCTTTTTTCCCTTTAGCCACAAATCTATCTACATACGTCCAATGAATACAAAGCCCTTGTGTGGAATGTACAACAAAGAATGAACCAATGGTCATCCCTTTTGTATGCATTCTTTCTTTCTTTGAAACTCTGGCATTAGTTGCCCGTTTATTCTGGCTCTTGTAAAATTTCACTTGCTCCACTTCAGTTACGTTTCAAATGCTGCGTTGTTATATAGCTGGATGGTTTTTTCGATTTGTTCAAGTTCCTCTTTTCCCACAGTCCAGACCTTTCACCATTTTGTTTTGATGATTAGACAAGGTGACAGTGTAATCACTCTCCTCACTTATATTGCTGCTTTCTAATATCTTCTTCGAACCCACCCAAAATAGCCAATTAGTGTGGTCTTTTTGTGTGTTTTTCCATTGTTAGAGGAAAAACTCATACTTGTAATAGGAGTTTAAGTTCCAAACATAGAGTAACAGGTTATGATCGAAGTCGTATAATGTGCTTGTATGAGCGGGAGTGCCAGCACAAAAGTGTCGTCTGAAAACAGCTGAAACTACTAAAATTCGCTTGGGCGAAGATTGAGAGCTGTATCAAAGGATTGTATTGGAGGATTATGCTACTTGGGTTTTGATAATATGTCAGTTGTGCTCAGTAGCGGAAGACCGGGCATCTACCTCTATATTAATTCGACGTAGTTGGATCTTTTCACATCATCTTACGTAATGGAGCAATGCTACAGGCACTAACTAGCGTACCAACTATTACACTAAATGCACACATACCACATCAATGCACTATTCGATACACAGATAAATTCATCCACTAAAAGAGTCCCACATGGAAAGTTAGTGTAATAATTGGTACGCTAGTTAGTGCCTGTAGCATTTCCCTACGTAATGTGTGCTACCCGCAGATGATGATTGGCATTTTGTTTAAAATAAAATAAAATAACTAGCGTACCAATATCGTCATTCTGGTCAATTCTTATTTGACTCTATAAGAAGGTAAAATCTGAGGTAGGTAAATCAATATTAGTTTACTAGGGATGAGAATAATAGATGATTAGGCGATGGGACTAAGTGGAGAAATCTGTGAACTAGTGAAGAATCAAGGCTGGAACAATAAGAAAGTGATAAGATTTGTGGTGGAAATATTTGTGGTGGAAATGGAAGAAAAAATTGAGAAAGAAAGAATGGGAAATCTTATTGATATAGAACAAAAGAATTATAGGGTATAACAATGGAACTCTTGTCCAATTCTTGCAAAGGAACTCTCGTCCAGTGCTTACAAGTGTTTACACATTTCAGAATGGGACCTCCCTTCTCTAACAACAAGCTTACAACTTTTGCAACTAACTTGCCCGTTATTTTCCTAACTAAATTGGTACCCCTAGCTGAGCGTGAAGTAGGACCAGTAGTAGGGAAGAAAGAAACCTTGGCCGGATTCCCCTTTGAATGAGAGTGAATGCTCTCTAGAAAGAATATTCTCCATCTAGAATAACTCTCAAAGTTCGTGAAAAAGGGTCCTTTAAAAGGTAGGAGGGATGCCCTATTTATAGAAGACCTGGCCTCTTCGTCTGGGCCGAGTCAACTTATAAAATCCAGACACGTGTCACATGGGTCGTGCGCGAACATTCCTTTCGTACTGTTCAGGCCACAGCCCTCGCGACACCCGTGAGTGCCTTTATGCAGCGAACCTTTGTTCTTAGCCACCAATCCATAAAATCTCCAGTAATCCCGAAAAGCGGCAAGGTCATGACCTCCTCGTTCGTGCCGGAACCGCGAGTAAGCCTCTAGATGACTTCCCCTCTGGCCCTGCCAAGTTAGCTGGGGCGAAACAAATCGTCTAGGTGAGGGGAGTCGACGTCTCTCTCCGTCATGTTCCCGTTCTTCGGGGATTCAAGCCATGTGTCCGGCATAATTTTACCCTCTACGGACTGCGGCTAGATTAAACTGGACTCATCTTCATTGCACGTAATTTGGAACTTGCAACCGACACATATAGAAATACAATATCAGGTTTAATGCTACACTTGCTAAGAAATCTCATAAAGTTTCCCTACAGCAAGATGTCCAATTTTTTGCGTCAACTTTTAATCTGAAAAGAGACAAACTTAGGCCCAATGCATATCGAAAATAAACAGCAGGCAGAAAATCTGCAGTTAAAGGATTCAGCAAGGCAGACGTCTGTTGTGGCATTTCGTCATGTTAGTTTTGTGATTCTTCTCTTGTTTAGGCCATTTTTACTTGCTTTGGGACAGAAAAAGTTAAAAGGATAATGGTTTTTTTTTTTTTGCAGAGTCATGACATTGTGTGCCATCTATGGTAATGTCCAAAATATTTTTCCTTTTGGAAACAATAGCAAGCAGAGGACTAGCAACAACAAAATCCAGTCCTCTACTTGAGGAAAAAGATTTTGGACATTACCATAGATGGCACACAATGTCATGACTCAGCAAAAAAAAAAAAAAAAAAAAAAACCATTCTCTCATCAATCTCATTGTCTAAGATATCCTTTTACTTTTCCTGACCCAAAGCAAGTAAGAATGGCCTAAACTAGAGAAGAATCACAAAACTAAAAGAACGAAAGGCCACAATAGACCTCTGCCTTGCTAAAAGATTAAGGTGGCTTTGCACCAAGTCTAATTTTCCTTCTCGGGGCTCTGGAGCGAGAAAACTGGATCATCTCCATCATTTGATCCATCTGGAGTCGAGCTCTCATTTTTAGTTCTCTCAGAAGGAAGCCCAGCCTTAAGATCTCCTGCTATTTCAGATCGTGACACTTCCTTGAGCATATCAGCAGGATTGCCACCAATCAAGGTTTTGTACACGTTCAAAGCTTGAGCAATCATGCTGGCCGGATTGTTAACCTCTGCAGGAAGTAGCAGTGTAGTGCCCTGAAAGGACATACGAAACTCATTGAGAACATATAAAACCAGAGAAACTTTGCTTTAAACATTACACCAATACTAGGATACAAGCCTTAATGTCTCTATTGCTTACCTCTTGGGCAATTGCGCTGAATGCTTGGATATATTGCTCGGCAACTCTGTAACTCGCCGCCTGCAAAATGTCGTAACATTCCAAGCCTCATTACACAACATCTATGATTGAGATATAAGTTCTTCAGCTTATGCAAAAGAATTAGACTGGCTCCTTCACATTTCCAATAAACTTCTTAAATGATTCCGAATCTATATCTTTAGTTTTGGAAGCATTTGAAGGAGACTAATCCAACCAGAAGCAACTCAAACACTGAGGACTAGTTTTTCTTTTCTTTCTGGAATAAGCAGAACTTCGTCGATATATGAAAACACATTACAGTGAAGAGAAGATTTCTAATTTCCGGTCAGGGAAGCCCATTTCCGCTATGGGCCTTTAAACCAGGCATTCACATCCGTTAACGGAGCCCCAAATTCTCCTGGCGCTTTTGCTCTCAGGATTGCCATTGTTTACGAAAGGATTATAGGTCGCCAATTTAAAGAATTATCGGATGTGTAATTTATGTGTACCCCATCTACAGACTGGGAATGAGCAATAGTGACTGAAAAGTGTCCAAAAACCAGGAAAGCAAGAACCAATGCATTCATGAGACAATCATGCTGCAAGCAGCAATGCATACTTTATTTTGGCCGGAAACTTTTCTCATACGGGCGTCATGTTAGAGAGAGGAAAATTTTCAAAATATCAGCCAAATTTCTCATAAACACCTAAACTATTCTTTACTTCAGTAACACTTGAAGTTGCCTAATATTTTTAAATTCAACACAAGCGTCAACATCCTTCAAATTGCAAGTGAAATGATGGAGTGGCCTCTTAACACATTGAGATGGCCTCTATACATGCTGAAACGGATGACTCACGTTTTGGAGGGAAAGGGAACTAAACTCATTTGTAGAGCTGCATCACTATGTTCACAGACTCGGGCAGTCCTAGGTAGCAATTGCTTTAGTCATAACATCAAGTAGACATCCAATTCATAAAAGAAGAAACAAATTAAATGGGGCCGTCAAAACTGAGCTAAACTCAATCTTAGATTGGTGCTGGACCTTTCTGATGTATCGGGAATTGTACCTACTTAACATTACACAACCAATTCTTCTCTGTCATGATGAGTAATCAAAGCATTATCTTTATTACTATTTTTCTGGATGAGTAGGGGATCAAAACTGTCATTCACTTGTAGAATTATAAAATCAGTGACCTCACCTCTATGCCTCCATGTTCTTTAAGAGCCATTGAAACCATGCTAATTCCTTTGGCTGTTGCTTGCGCTTTAGCAACTATTGCTTCTGCTTCTCCTGATTTAACAAAAAGTTACTTGATGAAATCATTAATAAAGAGGGATGGAAGATATTGAGGTGGTGGAAAACAATACTTCTGAAGGGAAAAAAGCATTAACATTAGCAATGCTATTTAGGGTTCTTATATTCTATATACCGGTTCATTACAATACCACATCAAGGGTCTCTCTTTCACTTCCAAAGAAAAATAAAGCACGACAGTCGTCCAATAAGCAACTATCTATTTATAGATATTCACCTGGCATAAATGACTTAACACATGTATAACAGATGTTACAATGTTGACCAACTACGATAACTTACCTAGTGCTCTATTTACCTGGTTTATCTTTGCAGCTTCTGATGCAAGGATCACTGAGTTCTTCTTTCCATCAGCAATATTAATGTTCGCCTGTCTCTCTCCTGTTAAACACAAAGTACATCAAGTATCCAAAACACTTGTAAGACGAAACAATACTTGTCATGAAATAGATACATTGGTCTTTTGTGAAGAGAAGGCTTTTCCAGGCGTTCTTTGCATGCGGTAAGGCACAAATTGGGGTTTGAGTACACTGTAAGTAATCATTCCTGGACAGGCTTTTTACACTGTTTAAACAGCGAGGACTTCAGAACTTCTTTAAATTAATTGCTGCAGTTTCCTTCAAAAGCGAAATCTGTACTATATGATCTTGAGGCTGGTTTAATTAACTGCAAACTTCTCCAGGTAGAAGGGTGGGAAGTCAGTTGCCCTCAGTGGCAGGAACATAAAATTCATGTTGGATCACTTGATTGGTGAAGGTTGAACAACTCTTTAACACATTATTTATGTTACCAAGGAGCTGAAGGAAATGAATTTCCTCATCCATTTCCTGATGCTACATTGGTTTTGGTAACCAGTTTCTCCCACTGACTGTAATGTACGCTCCTAGGTCCTGCTTTCCATTGTGATGGAGGATTTGTGGCAGTTCCATTCACCAGGGGGTATAATCATCCCAACCATGGTTGGACAAGACCATGATTCCTTGTATCGGCTATAGGAGCATACGGGAACCCTAATGAATTCTGGACGCATAGACTCGCCTAACTTTGTCAAGTATTTCTTTTCTGATGGTAGGATTTCCGAATTCTATCTAGTGGTCTTCTTTTTGTTCCACTTCAAGAAAAACTAATTTAGCTCCTACATCTCGAAATAAATACATCAGTACATCATTTTGACCCAAGATTGTACTGGTCTACGATCTAGATAACGTGTAAAGAAAGAAATCCTCACCTTCTGAATCAAGAACTTGAGCTCTCTTTTTACGTTCTGCTTCTGCCTGCATCTCCATAGCTGCCCTCACTCCACGAGGAGGAGATATATCCCCTAAAGAACCAAAGAAAATAAGCCATACATGACAAGTTGCAAAGGAAATGTCTATAAAACGTATTCAACAAAAGAGAGTTGCAGAAAGGCTCATACTTATTTCATAACGAAGACACTTCAGACCCCAGTCTATTGCTGCATCATTGATGACCATCTGAAACAAAATGTGCTTTTAGAACCATCTAAGATAAAAAGCATGCGAAAATTATTGCTCAAAACTTCAACATAAACATGCTTGCCGTACATACTACTCTTGCATGCCTAATGAGCTACCAAAATTAAATGCTCCTGTACATGGTAAAGACAAAACAAAATATTGAACTACGATGCAAAAGATTTTCCTAGGCATCACTTGACCAGAAGAACCAACTGAATTACTAAACTATTCTCTTGTGATAGATCCTAGTTTCTAAATTTATCCTCCATGGGACCATATGTATGATGTCTCAGTGCTATTATATCTATATTCTGATTTCGTTTGACATTCCTTTCATGTAAACACGTACTTCATTTATCTACCATTTGTTTCCTTGTGTGCAATTCTGTCTTGCGATTTCCAACATTTAAAATATCTACAGATGATAAACATTTTTTAACAGGGACGGAGCCAAGGCAATAGGTGGGGTGGCCCTGCCACGCCCCTCCAAGGTTTGAGTAATTACACTTGAGTCCTCATAATAATATGTATTTTTTCAAAAAATAACTCACAAAATTTACACAATTCCACCCCTCCAAGGTTTGAGTAATTATACTTGAGTCCTTGTAATAATATGTATTTTTTCAAAAAATAACTCACAAAATTTACACAATTCCACCCCTCCAAGGTTTGAGTAATTACACTTGAGTCCTCGTAATAATATGTATTTTTTCAAAAAATAACTCACAAAATTTACACACAGACAATGTGAAATTAGTTATATTGTTCATCTGCAAATTTTAGTTTTGCATTCTTACATTTGGCAGGATTAAATTGTAGAAAATAAGCACGGAAACTTTAAAAATATCAAATTGTATCACTATGTAATATCCTAGCTCCGTCCATGTCTTTTAAATAAAATGGAGTTTCAACTAATCAGGAGAAAAGAAATGCAAAATCCAAACAAATTCTCACCACTATCTTTTCATTGAGGGTGTCTCTTTCCTCAAATGTCTTGTCGAGCGTGATCTTCCCAAGTTCACTACGCATTGTGGTCTGCGCAAGCTGGACAATTGCGTACAATGGATTCTCAACTCCATACGACGCTAGTTGAGGGTCCACAACCTATTACCACACAAAACTCAATTAAACATTTATTCAACAAAACAATAAACCAGTAAATCAACAAATCTTCAAAAACACACTTATGGTACCTTAACATACAGAACTCCATCTATTGAGATGCTAACATTGTCCTTGGTAATAGCGGATTGATCCGGAATCGGAATCGCCTCTTCCTTGAGAGAATGCACGTAAGCGATTTGATCAACAAATGGAACGAGAAAGTGAATTCCAGGAGTGAGAGTCTTCACGTACTTCCCAAATCGTTCCACCACCAACGCCTTCTTCTCCGGGACAATCCGGATTCCCCAATTGATAGGTCGTAACATTTCATAACTACTCTCGTAAGCACAAAATTAAAAAAACAAAAATAAGACAAAGAAACGATCGTGTGTCAGTGCATATCTAATATATCCATACATGCTTGCATACATATATCATGTAATCGTTGTATGTATACATGTGTTTAAGTAGTATGATCGATGCTTACTTGTCATCACGTCGGATGCGGAAGTGGCGGACGGAGGGAGAATTCAGTTGTTGAGGCGGCAAGAGATGATTGGTGAGGATTGATGACTGTTTGAGAATGGAAGGGAAAGGAGATGATGAAGTAGAAAGCTCTCTGCAAACAATGGAAGATTGGCGGAGGTGATTCAATGTCCTGAGGCTGGTAAGGGAACTCGATCTGGCGATGGTACTCATTGTGCGATCTTCGAATGTAGATGAAGATCTGGTTGGATTGAGACTGGATTTGATTTTGCGGAATTGAATTCTATATCTGAGTTTTTTGGTTTGCAGAGAGGTGGAGAAGGAGAGGGCGGAGGTTTAGGCGCATATATAGTAGGGTCTAAAGCCCTGGTAAAACCCTGGTAATCGCCTTCTTGTCGTCCAAGTTATCTCAGTTGTCCTAAATTAATTGAGCTCACCCTCTCCGGGAAAAAAGCAAGGCACTGCTTTCTTGCATGGGCAAATATTGAAGTTTATTGTTTTGTGCCGTGTAGACGTAGAATGAGCAATCTTGACCGTTGATTTTCACAATTGATGGTTAAATTTGCCAAAACAATTTTTTAATATGCCTCAAATAGTGAAAACTTATCCATCCCTATGGCCAACGTCACAATAAAATGAGGTATTATAAACCAACTAAGAAACTACTTTATATTCCTAGTTGTCATGGATTGAAAAATTAAATTCTTGCCATGTCAAGAAAACCAAATTATGACATTACCTTTTATGTTCATAATCTCATGGATTCTGTAATTACTATAGTTAGGGGTGCACATACACCGGACTGGGGCGGGTTCGGGCTGGGCTTATACAAAATAATAACAAGATTTGTGCATTCTCAAGCCCGGTCCATTTATAATCAGGCTTCATTTAATATGTCCAAACCCAAACCATTTTAATTTTCCAAGCTCATCCAACAAACCATTTATTTTTCTAAAGCATGGTATCACAAACATAAATTAATCAACTATAACGATCACAATTAATTACAATTCATAACCGTAATAATATACTTTAAGTTCTAAGTTCTTACAAAAATATTAAAAATAGACCTATAAATTAAAGCGCAATTAAAATACTCAAAAAGATGGAACTCTCAAACATCCATCAATTTCTATATATAATATTACAATAAAATATTATTTAAACCGGACCGGGTTGGGTTGGGTCTCAAGGGAATTTTCCAAACTTAGCTCAAACAGGCTTAATATCTCAACCCAGTCCTGCCCTATGAGCCTAAATATTTATCCGGAGCCCTAAAAAAATTGAGATGGGCTGGACAGGCTACTGGCCCCAGTGTGCACCCCTACCCTAACTAACTATAGTTGTCGCACAACATTATATTTTCTTCAAGAACATTGTCGAGCAAATATTATTCCTTCCGTGACATTTCACATGAACATATAAACCAATCACATCAGTTAAATGGTCAATGTAGCACGTTGAAGTAAATCTTGTAAATCATGAGTGCCAAAATATTATTACTTCCGTCTCTTTTTTAGTGTCCTTTAAAATTTGTAATTTTTGAATAAAAATTTTCATGTATAACTTTTTAAATATTCTTTGCACCAAATTGATTGGAAATTTCAATTTAGTGTAAAAATTTCAATTTGGAGAACCGCCAAGGGAGGCGAGGGAAGGGACCCTATTCTAGCATTTTAGCTAACCAATTTGCACAACCATTTGCATTAAGAAAGTCCCGCTCGGGGTTTATTCCCTCCCCTCGCAGCCCACTTGAACAATCAGCAGGCAGATTTCTCGTAGAATGAAGATCCAGCTTGACTCTAAGGGCAATATACAATCCAGGTTGACCCTTTGCTTTACGATTTCACCATGTTACAACAGAATTAATATTAGACATAAAGCCTTTTGCATCTTCAATCAAACTCTGAATTTTCCAGGAACTCCCTCCTCAGTCATCAGCCGGACCACTTCACGGCAATCCAATTCAATTACAGGCGTTTTTTCAGCGCTAGCCTCCACCATAGCACAAGCAACTCGGATGCCCAAGCCTCTGCAACAAGGCTGAAGAAAATCTTTCCGTAGTTGATATCCAAAATAGCACCATTATGATCCTGCATGATGACCCCAGAAGCTTCTTGCTTATCCAAAATAGAATTTAGTGTTTTGAATAGGCATTTTGCCTACCAACTGTTGAAGATGCTCTCTGTACAATTGTATATTTGTACCAACTCTAGTATAGCCAATTCATCCCGATAACATCATTTCAAGATTGTTGGTCATTTGAAATGCAAGCGTATGATCAGTATATCAAAGACGGCGATATCAGTTAGTTTTGTTTCCAATAAAAACAAAAAATCCACAACAAAAAAACATTAAAATGGAAAAATAAACACAAACTGGTAAATTCCACAATTGTTTCTGATCTCTTCACTAGGGATGGCAATGGATCGGTTTGGTCAGGGTTTTGCTATTACCATACCCAAATCCAAAGTATTTATCTATACACAAATCCAAACCAATATCCGATAGGTATGATTTTTAGTGGACCATAACCAAACCAAATGGATTTGGATTTTATCCGAACCGCACTAAACCCGCATTAGTATTCGTTCCATTAATGAACATGTGAAGGAAAAAAATTATATATTAAAATAATAAAGTAACATGCCATAATATTTTACCATTAAACACCCAAATTCCAACATAATCAAAGGAAATAACTAAATAATAAACTTTTTTTAATGTGTTTAACCCACACCAACGAGAAAACTTCAAAGGAATTTTTTTTAAAAAGTAGGAACCAACAACATGATCTATAAGTAATACTATTATATGGAGCGGTTTGGATTTGGTTTGGGTTTGGGTATGGATTTGGCCGAATACTTGCTAAGACCAAACCCAAATCCAAACCCACCGGGCATCATGTTTCGAAAACTAAACCAGCCCCATGGGTAGGAAAAAATAAAAAAAACCTCCCCGATTGGATCGGTTTGGTTCGGGTATCCATTGGTTTTGGGTGGAATTGCCATCCCTACACTTCACTTATGGGATTTGAGACGGACAGAAACTCGGGCCCCATTTCAGAGGGTGCAAAGTTGCAGACAATTCTCGCGAACTAAACAAAGCCCCATTTTCAAATACAAAGATAAACAATTGTCTGACTTATTTTCAAGCATTCACCAAAGTCTCTACAGAAATACATATATGAAGCACCATAAAATCGGCATACTGAAAGATCCAGCAACCAGAGTCTCATAACGAACGACAAGTTTGCGAAAACAAAGTAATGAAAATTAAATCCAAACTAGTTTATGAATGGTTAACCAACTAGTACCCACAAACTCTGAAATAGTAAAATGACATGTAGCAAACACCATCAAAATTGTAGCGACTATCTAAGGTCATTCTTCCTCGACCATTGTTCCCTTCTCACTGACATAAATACCATCAAGGAACTTCCGGATATCTTTGTTCTTGACGTGACATTTCTGACAAAACAATCAGAGGTAAATACGTCAGACGGTGGCAATGGTACAGAATAAATAAGAAGAATGTGAGTACCAAAAAGAGAGGGGTAAGTACTTGGTTTATCAGGGCAGCGGACCGAGATACAAGTTCAATATCATTCCCATCCAATACCAGTTCATCCTTAACTTTCTCAGACCGTAGAATGGTAACCCCTTCAAGCATATCAACTTTCCTCACCTGTGCAAACAAGAGCAAAAATCACATGCATGTAATCTCAGCGGCATGTTTTGTATGCCATAGGCCCATATCAAAAGGAACTAACTGCATCTATTCAGGAATATCAACTTATAAGGCAACATCACTATGTTTAATAGGCACAACTGCGCAAGTAAACTCTTCTGCGCAAAATATGTCCCTCATACAAGGAATTAATCACATGAGGTCATAAAAGGTGTCAACCTCCTACACGTCCATAAGATAGTGGTTTAGCTAAGTGCCAACGCCTTCAGGCCAGCATCATTAGGGCAGCTCCAGCAGGTAACAAAGATAGTTAAATATCAAACTTTTCTGCATTAGGTAGCCAATTTTCATTTCGACTTCAACAAGTCTCTACTTTGGCTATCTTCAGTTACAAAGATTTTGCTTACATCCCAAATGCATCTTTCACATTTTACAAGATAAGAGTGAAAGAGTGAGCTTATAGTCCAGCAAGACGTATCTTAACTAGGAGTTTGGGCCTTTCTATCGTGTTTTGCTGGCCACTATTGGTAATTTTACGTTTAACACCTGAACTAGTCCCCTGGAATTGCTCTTAGAGCAATCACATCAACCGGACCATAAAAACATTAACATTGCTTTTGTGAACACCCTATAACCCTCGTTTTAATTGGAATTCCCAAGCGTTTAGTTTCTATTCATCTCAACTGCATTTCAACTCACACTTGACAAAAAAACTACTACCATATTGTTTGAACCCACAAACTTAACCCTTGTAGAACTTCCATCTCAACCAGAAGAACAGAATAAAAATGACTACCAGGTCTCATATAACCTCAGTGTCTAAAAAACAATCATTAGCAATCAAGAAAGCATTCATTTCATCCATTAGAAGGTTCTGCTCAATCGTTTAAATAAATCACAAAGCAATGCATGTCCACAAACAATCTACGCTACACTAATAACATTGACAATACACAATCGGTAAAGAATATGATCACATCTTCACAGCATCAATCTAGACAGGCATAAGCACTCTTAAAGAAAATCAACACAATTAAAAAATAACGAAACAGAAAGCTTGAAGATACAAAAATGAGGATCATAGAGGACGAGTTCGAGGCGGTACCTTCTTTTCACCAAGGAAATTACGGATCTCGATTGACTTGTTAGTATTAGTGATACTGGCATTAATCGGAAAATGAGCGTAGACGAACCGCATCTTATACCTGTACCCCTTGGTGACCCCCTTAATGAGGTTGTCAACGTGGCTGAGTGCGGTTCTGATGGCGGCGGTGGTTTTCCGCGATCCGAACCACGACTCGACCTTCAACTTCTTATTTCCCGATTCTTCATCCGTTATCAGCTGGAAATCAAGGTTCAGGTGCTTGAAATTGCGGGTGAGCTTCCCTCGTGGGCCCTCCACTTCGATTATCTTCGCCTTTATCGTGATCTTCACCCCATCTGGGATGTCCATGGTTTCTGAAGATAGTATTGTCTTCATCTTTGATACGCTCCCTCCCTCCCTCTCCCTCTCTCTCTCTCTCTCTCTCTCTCTCTACAAGGGGAAGAAGAAGATTTGGGAGGCAGCCAAAAACCCTAGAGGAAAGAGAGAGTTTTACATATGCTGGTCTTGTATTGTGGAAGCCTAAACCCTTTTAGTGCGGTCCATCCATCGGCCCACAAAATTCAAATGAGAGCCCGATCAGAAGTGGGCTCGTCCATCTATGGGCTGTTCCCATTTGGACCAAGAATTTGATTTTCCATTTACACAATTAAAATTTCTTTTTGTAGATTCATCTGTAACGCAGCCGACAACCTTCTGAAAATCAATTGTTTTGAGCAAAAGTATCTAGAAGAGTTGTTAGTATCTAGAAGAGATCCTTAGCTTGCCGAATTCTTACAAACTTAAGCAGCATTTCTTAACATACAACGTTAACGATACAATCTCCATAATGAATTTTTTGACCCAATCAATAGTAGACCAGCCTAATACTCGAGGAAGCCCACAACAGATTATGTTTTTTCCATATACATGCTATAGGACTTATAAGTATCAATGCAATCTCTTTCATAGAAAATAACTTATTTGCGTAACGTTTATATTAGAATTGTTGAGGATAAACCACATAAATAGAATGTGGTTTATTAATAACATCCAAACCGCCATGGAAAAATAAAGCCGAACTTTCTCATTGATCCAAAAAAAAAGGAAGAATATGAACTTTTTCAAAGGTAATGGGTACGATTAAATCACTTCTAAGACCACTGAGTTGTAATTGACAAAGTATAGTTGCATGTCTTTATCACAAAGATAACTATATGGATTATGGGATTATAACAAATGGATGTTTCTAGGTGTTAATTTTTCTTCAAGTTAAAGTAGGACTAGTCAAACTCTACAAGTGGATTATTTGAAAAACCATCACTTTTTTTATGCAGAAAGATGCCATAAAAAAATACTCCTTGATTCAAACATGTGAAATTATTCAGTAGTTTGGAAGTACCGTCACGTGATGCTCCAGAGTCGAGACCACTTCACAATCACATATTTTCGTGAGATTCGCGATTAAGTGTAGGCCCGGAGCACCAAGTGAAGATGCTCTCAGACCTTTCCATTATGGTTGTTTCGGTATTTTTGGTGTTCTTTGGTATTCTTCTCTTCACAAAGAATACCAAAAATACCGAAAATTCACCCTAATTACTCACCAATCACTCTTGTAAGACTTTTTAAAGCAAGTCTTCCGTTTTTCCCCTTGGCCTTTTTCTCACACCCTTTGCCACTTTGTGGTGAATCTGATACTCCTACATGAAATTTCTTCCTTGAACCAACTAGCCAGTCCTCTCATGGAACACCATAACATGGTGCTGTAAATTCATCAATTACGGACCCAGCTATTAGTTTGATTGGTTGATGAATTTGCTCCTCACATAATTGATCAAAGTTTGATTATTGGGATCAGATCACAAGATAGTAATTTCTTTTGAATTCTTTAACCGTAGCAGGAATGACCTGTCTTTTATCGGATCGTTAAGCCAAGAAAAATAAATAAAATCATAAGTAACCAAACGTTATGTAGAACTTACACGCTTTATCTTTGTGGGTACATTTGATTCTTTGAATAGGGGTGACAACATTAGAATGGTGGTGGGGGATGCCCACTTTCATACCCAGGGGGGAAGGAGAGAGAGAGAGATTAATTGATGCGGACTTGCGGAGTAATCTTTTACATTTGGATCATATACATATGCTGGGGTCCACTTTATGAAAATTCTTCAGTACCTAATGATACCCTCCCCTTTTCCACACTAGTGTGTTCACATTCACAATTTCACATGTACAGAGGAACACCTCTTCTTCTTTTTTTATCCATTCGTCGTTCTTAATCTATTATAGGGAGAAAAGAAAATGAGACTCAATCTCGATATGCAGTGTCTCTCGATATGCAGTGTGGGGCATCCAAGAGCTCTACCTCGAACTAGCCATCACTTGCGAACACCTCTTATGTTAAAAAAATAAAAGTATATGTTCAAAAAAGAGGAACGACCTACAATTTACTCAAGTGCCTACAAATAAATGGAAATTAAACATTAAAAACTTTCCCCTCTGTTTCAATATCAATACATATTTCAGCCAATTACATTTGTAAATCAGAGTATTATTAATACTAAAATACTACGGAGTACTCACGAATGCTAATCAATGGTCTACAATTGTCTCCATAAATTCTACGGTTGAAATTGATGAATTTCAAATTTATAAATCCAACCATTCGTCAATAAATAAATCCTACGGCAAAGATATTGTTTGGAACATAGAAAAACATGAATATTTATTCATATTTGTTGACAATTTTGTATTGCCCAAAAATTCGGGAACGCTAATTAAGATTTCAATAAAAGAAAAATACAATAATAAGTCTGACATTGCATCTACTGCGCCGAATTACATTATTATAATCAGGATGGGGTCTATGGCTTCTTCTAGCCCTCTGCTGGGTCACTCCCTAGCTCGGCAGCTCCCGCTCCAAGGCTCTGCTGGTAGTAGAATTCCTCATGTTCATCTTGAAATTCTGGCATAATACGTCAGAGTCGCAGAGCAACATCGTGGTATTATACCAGGGTTACACAAGTGCAACACCGTGAGCGAAACGCCCAGCAATAACTCTACCCAAATCCCAGCCAGCAATTCTAGAACAATATATGAAGGCTCGAAAATAATAACAGGAGTTTAACAGAAACAGTTTTCATGAATAAAATGAAAGTGTCAGTGTAAATATGTTTGTGCCAGTGTCAATAAAAATTAGAGTAAATGTGATGGTAATCATGTGTCTCGTCTTATTTCTCATTACCATCATAGGCATTATTCTTCAAATATCATCTTTTCGGTTATCTCAATCATCTAAATCATTTTAATCATTTCAGCCATCTCTCATCA
This sequence comes from Gaultheria prostrata, assembly GCA_036023075.1. Lineage (NCBI taxonomy): Eukaryota > Viridiplantae > Streptophyta > Magnoliopsida > Ericales > Ericaceae > Gaultheria > Gaultheria prostrata. Next base: position 45,324 of record JAXBDA010000652.1, on the reverse strand, counting down.
CTCTGAAAGTTATTGGTCTGTTTCCGTACTCTTTCAACTGACAGTACCAATCTTTCCGCTCGAGATCCCGGCCGTCTTATATCACTGAACTCCAACCAGTCTATTTATAAGGTTCGTCCATCTCGTGGCTCACTTGTTACATAGTCCCGGCCGTCTCGTCTTACTGATCCCCACAGTACGTTTCGAGGTCCGTCCGCTATGTGTTATGCATGCTTAGCCCTAACCTCCAAATTCTCTTCGCGAATTGGGGCAGCACTCTCGCTGCATTACCGTACTCATTCCCATTCTTTTCAAAAATTATTTCCGTTCTCATCTCATTTTCATTCTCATCTCTTTTTCTCGTGTCAACTATTCATCTCGAAAATCGTGCCGTGTATTTCTCATACCGTGTCGTGACTATGCACATGTCTCATAATCTCTTTTCGCAAAAATACAACTTTCTCGTAATTCGTGTTCTAAAAAATCAACGTTTCCTCGTAAAAAGTGTTTTTTTCGTAATTTAATATTTCCTCGTAAGATGTGTCTCTCAAAATATCATTTCTCTTTTAGCGACCTTCTATCGGCAATAGAATAACCAGGAAAGTCCCAGGCAGTGGGGGTCGGAATATCCTGTTAATAACATTCATCCTCATTCTAGACAGACTTTCAAGGGTGTTAGTCTTGGGTCATTCCAAGTTAGTCATAAGACATTTCTCATTTCCCAAAAAATCTTCCTCGTAGTCTTTTTCAGAAAAAATTCCATCTGCCGATAATTTCGCCTTTGTAAAAATACAACCGTTCACGTATTTTTCTAAAAATCAATCGGGCACTATAGCGACGTAAATTTGAAATATCATTTTCAATTCGGGCATTATAACGACTGCGTAAGCTTGAAAAAGTATTTTTAGAATCACAACCCTTTTCTTTTTAGAAACCGTAAACTTCTAACTTTAATTTTGAAACCGGACATTATAACATTACTAAAAATTAAAGTTGCACTAAAATAACAAGTAGAAACTTAGATAAAGATTATTACCATATTCCGGGTTCAATCGGAAGTAGACAAAGCTAACGGTAGACGGACGGGAGTAACAACGTCGAAAAGAAATTGAGGACTTTGTTAGAAACGCCGGAGGGTATGCCGGAACTAACTAACTAAGATCGAAGGGTGGTTTTTGGAGGGTGGTAGCCGGCGGCTAGTGATGGTGGTGGATGAGTTTGATTGAGTTTCTTGAAGAACTCATGAAGAACTGGAAGAACTTTGAAGATTTTCTACCCAAAACTACTAAAAGCTACTACTTTGAACTACAAGATTGAGAGAGGTTTTGGTGTGGAAAATCAAGTGAGGAATGGTTGCTATTTATAGGCAAAGCATGAGCTACCTCTCCTCCTCCAAATGGCCGGCCCTCCCCCTTAGGAAGTTGCTTGGAAATTTCCTCCAATTAATGCCCCGGAATCTCATCATCACGAGAATCTATGACACGTCATCATGAGGGAATATATTCCCGTAGGTTAGTAGGCTCGTCATGGCGCTAGGTGGGTAGGATAAGGCAATAATGCGTCGGGTTTTGATGACTACGAAGTTTCACAGTGTAGAATACACGCGACTAACCAAGTTTCCGATACTAAATTGCACTGCGTTTATCACGTAGCTACAAAGGCTATACTTATCTTATGACGCGACAATAAATGAAGGAATATATTCTTTTTTATGTCATAATGAGGCTAGTCCAATAATGCAATGGTAGTTCATTAGACTACGAAGTTTCACAATGTAGAACGTACGTGATTTGCTAGTTTCTGGACTAATTTACACTGCAAAGCTATAAAGTTCATGATAAGGCTAGGCATATAGATATAACCAATAATGCATGGGAAATTAAATGACTACGAAGTCTCACAGTGCAATCTCTACGCGACTAACTACATTTTCGGTGTTAGTTTACACTACAAAGCAATAAAGGCTATGATATCTATAGGCGCGTCATGCAATCTAAAGGTGTGATCATGAGATTCTTTCCCATTGTGGCAAATAATAAGAATTTCATCATTAGATTTTGGTTGTCCTTTGTGGGAATATTTACACTAATGGCTAGATTGTCTAAATGGGGTGCAAGAATAAACCCTTCTATCTCTCTCTCTCTAGCCGACCCCCCCCCCCCCTCTCTCTCTCTCTTAAACTTACAAAATTTAGGCTATGATGGGAGAATCTTAGGCAATATTACATGCTAAGGCTAGGATGATGATGAAGGCGGGGTGATGCAAGCGTGGTGACACATGTGTAGTGACATGCATAGGGTTAGGGTTTTATGCTAGTGAAATACGGTGTAGCCCTTGGCATGTGTACGTAATCACGCGGACGTATATATATACTATTTTAAATAATCAATTGACGTTTAAATAATTTTCCGAGAAAATTATAATTATTAAAATTATAATTCGAATTTGTATTTACAAAAATTCGGGTTATTACAAATTCTTTCTCCTTCATTCTCATATTCTGATTTCGAAATCAAAATTTTAGCCCGAATGATGCGCAATACTGTACATAAATGACACGTGAGGGAAAAGTAAAGGTAACTTCTATGCTAAGAGTAAAGAATTTACTTTCGGTATGAATTTTTCATTTTTCATTTTTTTCAATTATTTTATAAATTATTGCAAGACAACCTTTATTTTTATTTTTATTTTTTTCTCTGTGGGTGATATTTTTTTACTCTTCCTCACCGGCCCACCATATCCAAAATTTCAAACCACATTCTCTCTCTCCTTTTTTTTCGAAATTCAAACCACATTCTCTCTCATTACCCCATCTCCTTCCCCCTCTTTGAAATTCGAAGAACCATAAAACACGGGCACGGATACAGGCACGCGCGTTGATTACTCAAGCTGTAAAGACTCGAAAAAAAATTTATTATTTTAATTTTTTTTTCTTTCGGGAATAACATTTATTATTTTATTTTTTTCAGAAATAACATTGTGTTTTAAGTGATTTGGGGCCACATTGCATTACACAAGTTAGTACGGGGGTGTGTGGTGTAATATTTCTTGTTGAGTGTTAAAGGAGAGGAGTGTGAGAGAAGTCTCATCCTCCCATTTTTGCTGAAAATTTTCAGCAGTCCCCCTCTCCCTCTCTCTCCTCCATTTTTGCCCCTTTGAGCTCAAATTACTCCCTCCTCATCAAACCTCTTCATCAATTGACCAAAGATTCATCACCTACGCGTGTTTGGGAGCCCGGAGTACCATCTTTTCGTATCGGGAGGGCCAAAAACGTGGAAGCCCAAATTGGGGATCTCAAAATTCATTTTGGCTTGATTGGAAGCAAAACCTTGAGGTAAGGAGATTTCTATCCATTCTCAAAGTAAATTTTGATGTGTGTGTATGTATAGCTTTCACATTCCTCTTCTTGTGTTCATTTTCATTGTAAAGCTTGATTTCATATAAATCTTTGATCTCTAACTGTTTGGGTAATGTTGGAGTCATATTTTTTGATGTGTTTCAAGTAGGTTTTGCTTGGGTTGAAAACCCCATATGAATCTGAAAATCTGTGCAAAATTTCCCGAAGTGACCTGGTATCAATACCTCTGAGACCTAGTATCAATACCAGCAGGCTCTGTTTTTTTTTTTGCTGTGTACCTGGTATCAATACCCAGTTTCTGGGTATCAATACCAGAGAGCTCTGGACACTAAAACTTTGTTGAGTCCCCTTTTTTATCTTCGATTGTTTTGGGCCTTCTCCAATGTATTGTTTACTTAAAATATTACTCCTTACCGACCTCCTTGTTGATTGGATCGGTAGTTTCGCATTCCCTTGACCCTCATGACCCATTTTCGTGCGACACACGGATTGTTATCATTAAGTATGACTTGAGACATTTCGAGATATGTGTGCTAGGAGTCTAATTTGGTGTGTTCAATGATTCCTTAAGTTTCCCTTGGGGTTTGTGTTACGTGGTTGACACCTAATGGGTTAGTTTGGCAATAACAGACAAATTTTGAGTTCTGAGTGTCGGAATGAGTTGAGATATGACATGGGCATCTAAGCTATACAAATGAGTATGAAATGATATTGATGAGTTAAATGAATGGCACGGGGCCCAAAAGGGTATGCCCGGTTGGCACGGAGCCCAAAAGGGTATGTCCGGATGGCACGGAGCCCGAAAGGGTATGTTCGGTTGGCACGGAGCCTGAAAGGGTATGTCCGGTTGGCACAGGGCCCGAAAGGGTATGTCCGGATTATAATAAATGACACAAGTGACAGGTAAATATGGCATGAATGACACATGTGATACTTTGGATACGAGTTTGAACACGCGTTACATTTGTTGATGATTTGTGATTATACGTGGACACCTAAATGATACTACTGAATATGAAATGATGATGGGAGTGCGATGATGATGACATGGGGCCCGAAAAGGGTACGCCCGGAATATAAAGAATGATTCGAATGAGTAATGTACATAATGAGGATGTTTTGGATTCATGCAACGTGTCGGTTACGTACTGGGTAGGACATTTTGGTTGTAAGGGAATCTAGTGACTTTATTAGGCAAAATTCATCCTATTGATTTCTCATAAGTCATGTACTTCTTTAAGTAATGTTCTTGTTCATTCCTTTCACTTGTATTTAGCATTAGTCGTACATGGGTACATTTCGTACATATAGACACATGAAAAATGTTGGATGCTTTAGAGGTGCTTGGTCATGTGACGGATAATCCTTATTAAGTATGCGTTGGATATGTGATTTGACAAGTGTGAGTGGATGGATATACTTGATGAAATGAAAGAGGATGCTAGAATGTTTACGAGTTAACGACATAATGAAATAGTGGTTACGAGGGAGGAAACAGAAGTTGAACGTCGAAAGTTGGGTTTAGATGGAGTGAATGGAAACAAAGGAAGAGAACATGTAATTTACGACTTTAGCTAATGTGAAATTATGATATCGTAGAGACGGACTTGATGATGGTCTTTGGATATAAAAGACTAGCCCACCAGTAGGCATATGGGAGATCAATTTGATGAATAATAATATTGTGGTTTACAGCGTGGTTAGAGGGAAGTTTGATAATTTATTATCTAAATGTTATATTGTAGATATGCGCGTGAGTGACGTGTGAAGTGTTATTGTTCGGTCGCTATAATCAAATAATATGCTCGGTGGCTTACCTGTTACTTGTCAATCTTATGTTATGTCTCCTATTCATTCTATCTTGTTGTGCATTTTTGTGTCTGAAACAAAAATGGGATACCTACTGGGCGAAGTGAATGCTCACCCCTTTACTGTTTCAGTCTTTCAGGTATAACCAAGCGGCATGAATTGGGATGCGAGGAATGCATGACATTTCTGAGGCATGGCATGAAAGCATTTTTATCGTTAGGGAACTCATCATTTGAAATTTAAAGTTGTATTTAAATCTCCCCTTTTGAAAGAATGTAACATTTTTGGAGAAACAATTTATATGGGACACGGGTACCAAAATTTGATTTATTGTTCATTATCAAGGTAGCGTTGTGAGATGACTTTTGGATCAATCTATGAGTTTATCGACATATTTCATGGAGAAAAATGTTTATTCAATTATGTTGAAAATCGAGGGTGTGACACAAGCCGTGCCTTCAGGCACGGGCACGGACATGCACTAGTTGATGTACACGAGAAGAATGGTTACCTTGAAAATGGTGAAAAGTAAAAAATAACCCTAAAAGCTGATTAGTGGAACGACGTCTTGGTATTTTTTTAAAGGGTAATTGCAATCCCAATTTTACCCTTCAAACAATATTTTTTTGGGGTTTTAGGGTGATTTTCCCATAAAAAGTTTGTATATACCATATGGACTTTACACAAGCTATTTATGCTATTTGGACTTCTAGTTGATGTATGTAAAGAGAGCGACATATCTCAAAATTCATGTTTTTATTGGCTTTAGCCCGTTTAACTGTTTTTTACCGTGAAAAAATTATTTGACCATTTCATTAGATCACTTTTTCACACATGTGAGAATGTTAGTGGATTCCGTTGAATATAAATAAAAAGAGGAGCGTGGATGGTAAAATGAGAGGTGTGAAAATCAATTTAATTTTTTCCTTTAATTAATGAAGAAACACTACTTTAGGTGTGTTTTGGCAAAAAACAATTCAAATGGATTATTTTTGTGGATTATTGAATTATTTTTATTTTTAGTCACAAATTTTTTAGATTAGTGTAATTTTTTACTCTTTAAATTTCTCTCGTCGAGACGAATTAATAATAAAAAAAAAGTCAACGCAAATTATTTTTAAACGAAGACAAAAATAATCCATTTACCTCGCTCTAGTAGAAAACTCGAGTCTTGGTTAGCAAGCAAGTAGCTTCTCTCTCTCTCTCCATCTCCTAGTCACGATCCACTTGGATGGGCAATCGAGGGCCCACTGACGTCATTCAAGTGGGTCCCTCAACGACCGATGACGTCATATAAGGGTACGTGTAAGACATCCATCCGTTCTCGTATTGTAGCCATCGAGCTTCCTTCTTACGCTATCTTCCATTTTCCAAATTAGTCCTAGATCTTCTCCTAATATAACTCCCCATACCACCAGGTCCACCACCAATCCAGAGGCAAACCCGATGGGCATAATGGGAAATCCAAGTTTCAGTATCAGTTAACGAAATTCTGAGCTAAAAAACTGGTACAGAGTTTACGCGGTATACTCAACCGAATTCGCGTATATAAACCGCGGCTTCCTTGCACTCCTCACTTTCACTTCCCCCCCACAAAAAAAAAAAAAATAGGAAAAATTCCAAATACACTCCCCCAGTCTCTGCTCTGCTCTCTCTCTCTCTCTCTCATCTGATGTTTGGCCTGAATCTCTTCACTTTCTCTTCTCTCTTGTACTCGATCTCAATCTATCTATCAGAAGCTCTTGTTTATATATAATTTTCCGATCAATTTGATTGTCGAGGAGAGCTGATGGCTGTTTTGCGCTTGAGCTCTCTGCCGGTGGGATATCGATTCCGTCCCACCGACGAAGAACTCGTCAATTACTACCTCAAAAATAAAATCAACGGCAATGAAAACGCAGTCAACGGTATTCGAGAGGTTGATCTCTGTAAAAATGAACCCTGGGATTTGCCTGGTAATAATCAACCCTTTATTTTGGGGGTTTTCTTTCGATACTTGATAAAACCAGTTTAATTGAAATGTCCTAATTTTACGGGTAAATGCCCCAAGTATTTGGGGAAAATCTTAGTGGTTTTTTTTTTTTTTGGGCTTGTTAATTAATTAAAATGACGTTTTTGTGGTATCTAGTTGTTAATCTGGTTGAGCTATTTTGTGTGACTTTTTACTGAAATAAATACGAAAGATATGAACTTTTTTGGTGATATTTAGCAAAAGAACCGACTTTTTCAGCCATCTCAATCTGAGCTGATATGCATTTTGGAACGAGTTTATGTTTAGTGAAGATTAACGTAGGTTCTATTGATTGATCAAATGTAGGGATAAATCTTCTGTGTACATCAGTTCTCATTAGGACTCTATTTTGTTTTGTGTAATTGCAGCTATGTCGCTTATAGAAACGAATGATGATGAGTGGGTCTTCTTTTGTCCCATTGATCGCAAGTATAGAATGGGAAATCGCTCGAACAGAGCGACAGCTGAGGGGTATTGGAAGGCCACAGGCAGGGATAGGTCGATCAAGGCTGTTAGGGGAACGACGGTGATTGGCTCCAAGAAGACTCTGGTCTTTTACACTGGGCGTGCTCCATTAGGGCAGAAGACTAACTGGGTAATTCACGAGTACCGTGCAACTAGCAAGGAGCTTGATGGCACTAAATCGGGACAGGTTCGACTCTTAATCTACCTCTTGATCTGTTCTATTCTGTATGTTTGAGCTTGTGGTAAGATTAACACCCAAAACCAACTTAATTTTACGACATGGGTACGTTATGATTCTTGCAGAAATGAATGGTGGAGTGGGTTTGCGCGTTATGGGGCAAATGGATGAATATGTGCTGTTACTTTTGAGCATAAATTTGTAGCTTATAATGGAGTTTCCTCTTGTGTGTGTGGGTGTGTGTTAATCTAATGGGTGTGGAAATGAGGTGTTTTATAAGATTCTGTAACACCTTTAATTGAGCTATCTGTGGGTTGGTGGGTGGTTGGGGAGGGAGGGAGGGAGGGAGGAGTGCTTAAATTCCTTTCCACCTTTCTGTTCTCATAAACTCATACGGCGGTTATTTGTATCAAGTTGTTATGGCCTCCGGCCGCATATTCTGCATGAACACCATCTCATCAACTGAATAAGCCCTGTATGCATGAATACAGGACAGATTAAACACTACAAACCTTGAATGTGGGCCTATAAACCAAATCGAGCCCTCTTTTTTGGGAACCCAAATACTCCTCCATACTTGATGAGATGTTCGTATAGGCTATGTATTTGTTTTTTCAGCAGGGGAGTCTTTATTTTATGGTTGCATTTCATCTGCATCACGAGTCTCTTGCATGCTTACCAAAAGTTTAGGTCTATGTTTCTCCTTCAAATTCTTACTAGTGAGCTGTGTCTTTTTTCTTGTAATTTTGGAGTTGCAGTTGTATTTTGGGAATTTGAATTCCAGTACTGGAATTGGATCACTGAATTCAATTTCACATTTTTTTCTGTGTTCCTATTGTAGGGTTCATTTGTCCTCTGCAAGCTAATGAAGAAATGTACTAAGAAGCTTGACGGGACGCAGGATGAGAACACTGAAGGTTTCAACGTTGAGGAACTTGAACAAAATGTTGTTTCTCCAGCCATAGTCGAACCATTTCCTGTGGATATAGAATCAGAACCGGTGACTCCTCTATCAAATGCCCAAGATGAAAAACTGCCTTCCGGCAGTGAGGGTAGCAATTCACAAAGATTTGACAGAACGCCCCCTGGTGCTCCTTTACCTATTGATCAGTGGCCCGACAATAGCTGTATTGCTGATGATGTAGGAGATCAATCTGTTGTCGAGGTAAGACGGGAAATTACTTTTAGCTGAATTTTGGCGACTATCTTTTTGTGTATAGTATCAAATCCCACTCATACACTTGCTAATTCTTCATTGTTTCCTTCAGCCGGATTTTGAGATCGAAGACATGCTGTGCAGACTGTTTCCTGACCCAAATATGGAATCACCAGATGACCAAGGAAAAATCTTATCATCTTTGCACTCACAGGTGCAGGTGGAGCTTGGATCTTCATATGACTTTCAATATCCACCAGCTGGTGAGGTTGGCACCGATCAGAACAGAGCGCAGCTTCTGCATGAAACAAATGGACACGAGATTAATCAGTTCTTGGAATCACTTATTGTAAGTACAGATGAGTACTTCTGCAATGATCCTGAGAGTTACCAGAATTATGATTTTGAAAGTCTGGTATCTAGTTATTGTAATCATAATGGGAGCACTTCTGTGTCGTGTAATGAGTTGGATGCAGAAGTGGCCGAAGTACTGGTATTATGAAGTTTCTTAAAACTTTATGAATGTGAGAATTTCTCTAATTACCCCTCACTTGGAACCGCAAAATGCAGACTAGTTTCATATGCAAACACCATAAAAATAATACAGTTTCTCGGGACTCTTATGATTTGGCAAGAACACAATCTAAGTTGCGAACTTGCAAAATCATGAATTCTAGGAAACTGTATTGGTTTTTGGGTGCCTGCATGTAAACTCTATTCGGCGTTTTACGGTTCCAAGAGATGAGTCATTAGGTAAATTCTCATATTTACAAAAGTTACATTCTTGAATGCCATTTTGATTCTGATTCTAAATGTTATGGACAATTTTATCAGAACAACGAGAGCAATGCCCCTGTACAAGTGGAAATGTATACTAGAACTCCTGATGTAAGCGATGAAGAGAACTTGAGAAGTTTGGGTTTACTGGAAAATGAGTCTACTGGGCGACATGTTGTTACTGTTGCTTCTACCAGTGACCAATCTGTTGATTTGTTCAATAGTCCAGAAGCTTACACAAATAATAGCACTGCCGTTGGCAGTGGTCAAGTTTTTGCGACTGGAATCACAATAAGATCTCGACGATCTTATGATCAACCAAATGCTGAGTTTTTTGAGCAGCAGGGAAATGCACGAAGAAGAATCAGGCTGCAAGTGGGGACATTTGAGCTACAATCGGCAAAGGTGAGAAGTTCGCCAGTGAAGCTTGTGAACTGATCGTGATATTTCCTGTCTCAATAGTGCAATCGCAATTAATTGATGTTTTTGCAGGTTGGAGAAGCTGAAGAAAAACACAGTGGTATCATAGATGAGACCCGGAAGATATACCTTTCCACATCCAAATATGTCACCAAAGTTGCTGAAGAACAGGGTTCAAACATGATATCAACAACCGTTTTTCCCTTAGGCTGCGATAAAGAGGTTCCCTCTGTGCCTTTGGAGGCTCCTCCTCCATCGCACTTGATTTCATCTTCTATTCACATGCTTACTACACTTGTGGTTGTATCTTTATCCATTGTCTTAGTGGGCATTTGGAGTTGCCTCAAGTTTCAAAGTTGATTAGAAAGAGACCTCATTTTTGTGTGTGTTATTGACATAGGATGACTTTTTGTTTACGTTCAAATAAGCATCTCTTTGTAGTGAGACGTTTGTGCTGGATGCGATCAATTACCTTCTCATATGCAACAACTCTTGGGTGTCTATTTAATCTTCTGAAACGGGTGCTTTGTACATCATGTATCTGAAAGGACTTCTGTATTTTATGTTGACTCTTTGTTGTACCAGACACGGATGACTTCAATTCTTTTCTCTGTATAATCTTATGTTTGTTTGCTTAAAATGAGTTCCTGTGTATTGTTGTTATGAATAATGTAGACGACATGAGGATATCCCAGGTGGTTGGGGTTTTCCAGATAATGCTCAACCACTTATTTTTTTAGCAATGGAGAATGGAAGTCTTTATCAGTGAGTGAATAAAGGGGTAGATCATACACATAGTATGCCTGGATTATTGACTGAATCCTGGTAGTTTAGCTTGATCAGAACCATTGCTAGAAATTTCACCATGGAGAATAGAAATAGAATAAGGGATGAGTCATGCTCTGATGTTTGGCCACTCTATCGTGTGTTCCTTATTAGGTCAGATGCTAATAATGTGTGTGTGAATTCCGGAATGTAGGAGACAATGAACTGCAAAAAGCCCATATGCGGAACTCCTCCGTTTCAGCTGCCAACATTCAGGTGTGGTGGCACCTATCCCGGGTTGAATCTCTGACCGGTATGGTATGTTCTCGCCTTTGGATGTATGAGTCTCATACGTGTAGGTGAATCTCAGTCACACATTTTTAGTCTGAGAGACTCGATCACCGGATTAACTATCTGAACCTATGACCTTCCCTTGACCATAATTCATCAAAGTTGGTGGCGTATGGGTCATCATTGTGATTATATTTGGGAATTTATTTCAAACTAGATGACACAGAGTGGGAAGGTAACAAGAAGGATCCAAGTGGTTGTTGGGTCCACAGTTTGGAGAACTGTCATAGAAGACGGCAGCTCCGTCCAGTTTCAACCGCAAAGTAATTTACTGTTAAAACGTGATTAATTAGGCATCTGGGTTATGAGTTAGGTGGAATAGAAACGTGATCCTGGCCACAATAACTAAACCAACGGATCTCAATATGAAACCACATCCCATCCATCTGGATAGATATAATTCTTTGTAGAGTATGTTTTATGAAGTGGAAAGTACCAAATGAAAAGTCAGGTCAATCTCCATGATTATGTTGGTTAGGTACTGCTTTATAAATTTGGCTTCATAAATTTCACCCTCCTTATAACCACCCGCTGTCAATGCGCTTTACCCTACACACACACACACAGGCAGACACAGATCGAGAGAGATGATACAGGTGGGGATTGTAGCTGAGCTGTTGAAGGAATACAGTGTGGCGGTGACAAGGTTAAGGGAGCAATTTTTGGTCCCAAGACGTATGCCGCTGCGAATGGATCCTGCGCTGTTTTTCTTGAGGAGTCTCCGTTCTGCCTCCACTTCACCCATCACTGCTCAGGGATCCTCTGCTTTCTTTGTTTACTTCTGAAGAGAAAAAAAACCCATTGCTTCATATTTTTCCCAGCTTACTTTTCTTCCATGTTACTTACTTATAGGTTCAATTATTTGTTAGGGGCGTTTCTATGGAAAAATTCTTTCTTTGTACTGTACTAAATAGGCAATTAAAGATTTTGAAGATTCCCAGAATATTGTGCTTCCTTTGAGTTTTGATGTTTCAGACTCCAATGGCGTTGATCAAGAGAGAGAGAGAAAAAAAAAAAAGACTCCGCTTGCGGATATGAGTTCTTTTTTTTCCCTTTAGACGGCTGAGATGTGCGCTCGGCACCATGTAGGACGGTGCCCGTTTGACACTGAATAATTTCTAAAAATGGTGTTTAATTGGTAATGAATCGCTTATGCAATAAGTGGGGTTTGGATAAGGACATGTGTTAGGTGGTGGACTATCTTATTTAGGCAATTAGGCTGCTTTTGAATGTGGACTTGGGTATGAACATTAGACTTTAATATTCATAGTTAAGTGCATTAAGCAACCTCACAAAAGAAATTAGTGCTTAATGCCAACCACGTTCAGATGCGTCTCTGTCCTTCTAAAAATACATAAATAAAAAATCGAAGTACCTGAATTTAACATGGCATGTGTGTATTGTTTGAGGGGATTAATATGAGTGGATGTGCTTACATTTTCTGAATTTGATCTTTAATGGGTGTCTATCTCCGGGTTTTTTTCCTCTCATTATTACCCCGAAGACCATATCAAGCCGTTTGGATGCCGGAGATGATTTTGGGTGAATTTGTAATGAGGACGGATTATGAGGTGGATTTGTAGTGAGAGTGACCTCACCTCTTAAGAAGGGTGGATTTGTATATGAGGTGTTTGGATGGTATTTTGAGAAGGGGGATTTGGAAGGTGGATTTGGTAGGTGGATTTGGTAGGATAAGAGGGCAAATGACATAATTGCCCCCAGGTTGTTATTTTAATATTATATATAGATTAATTTCATTATAATTCAAATAAATACATAATAAATACAAAAAATAGATAATAAATTCATAAAAATATTACATGAAGGATCCGAAATTTTTTGGTGTGAGAATTCGAAATAAAAAACACAATCCGAATTACATGCATATTAGAAAACACAACACTCAGTATTGTAACAATTCGAAATTAAAAAAAAATAAAAATAGTACCAATCGTTAAAAATCACAGCCACACTTGATCATTTTTGCCCCTTGGCTGTATCGACATGTACTGGATGTCTGGATTCTTCCATTATCATTTTTCCCCTTTGGTCTCTCTCTCTCTCTCTCTCTCTCTCTCATAAAAACTTATCGAGGTCTTGTTTATGGAGGTCCGGTGACTGAAAATCCAGTCCGGCGAATGGAGGTCCGGCGTCTGGAAATCAGATTTTGTTTCTACCTATACATCCTTTTGATTTCTTGTAAGTTAAATTCAGATCTGAAAATTGTGTGTGTAAAATTTCTCTGGGTTCTCTCTCTCTCTCTGAGATTTTGCCCGGATTTGGAGGGGTATAAGGGGAAGAAAATCAACCAAATCCACCCTTGTTAGCTAACGACAGGGTGGAGGCTGTCGTTAGCCAACGAAGGTGCAGCTGGAGTTGGATGCCGAACAGTGACGCAAATCCAGGGGCCAAAATTGCATCCAAACGGGGGAGTAGCGTGGGCCCGGGATTACAAATCCGGGCGCAAGCCAAATCCGGCATCTAAACAGGGCCTATGGTTCTGGGTCCTCTCTCCTACCTCTTGTTTCCTTTCTCTCTCTATTGTGACGTTATCTTTACACAAAATCAAGGGGTTATTCATCTCAACAATGAATGGTCTGGATTTCATCTTGGCAATATACAACTCAAATCTGCATGGGTCAAGATGATATCTGGATTATTATGGATGGCTCAGATGCCGCGTTACAACCATGCACTTCAAGGTTCCCAACAGGGACGGAATCATGATTTCATATCCTATGGGGCCGCCACATAACAACAAAATTTTAAAAACACAAGATTTAAGTACTCTTAACAAATCAAAAGTAACTACGAAGTGAAAAAATAAAATTAAGGTGTTACCTCAACCAAATAGAATGCTGCGCTCCTTTAAATCTCAGAAGTTATCTATGACTAAGTTAGAACTGATTTTTGAGTTAATCTCCTTCTCGATGAACAAAATCAAATCAGAGGAGTTGGTTTATGTTTCTTTATTGCTTTTGCAATTCGTTATTTTAGTGGGGCCCAAACCATATGAATGGCCGAAATCTTTGGTCAAACATATGAGTACTGGAGTAGCGTAGTTTTGGCAGGCGCCAATCAAAAGTCTTACATTATACAAAAATAAATGATAATAATTTTGCAGTGACTATTTTTGCTTGGACAGGGGCCATGGTCCCTAACAACCAACCCATACCTCTGTCCTTGGTCTCCGAATTCTCTAATAGCCTAATACCAGTACTTCCCGGAATCGGAAACCTCGTAGTGCAAGAGTGCACTACAGGGGTGAAGTGGCAATATGAGCCGTCCAATCCAAATTTCAAAAGTATCTTATATGTAAAATACTTATCTTATATGAAAAATAAAATAAATCATTAATTATATGATAGACGGCTCATACTGTACACCAACACACTTTTGCCCAACCCCAGGTATAGTTAACTCTGAATGTGTGTAATTGTCACGTTTCGATTTTGCTTATGAGACAGTAGACACATTAAAAGAATTAAAATCAAAAGTTTTAGAGTTTAAGGAGATTTGAGGGTACTGATGGAACCGACGGTGGTGGTCGGGATGAATTGCTAGAAGACGCAAGTACGGGAAAAATTGGGTATCAATACTGTTCATAGGGCTGTCAATAAAAAGAACCGAACTGAACCGAACCGTAGGTTTCGGATTAGGTCCATGGATTAATGGTCCGGACACAGATTGAAAAATTAGAAAACTGTGCTTCGCGGTTCGGTCCATGGATTTTTATAAAAGAACCGTGGATAAACCAAACCGAACCGGACCGTGAGAATTTAATAAATAAAAAAAATAAAATAATACATATATAATATTGGAATAAAAATTATAATTAAATGTATTATTATGAATTTTTTACCCTAAAGGGGTGAATGTGGTATGGTTCTTTGCGTAATTGGCGCAGTCGGCATGTACAGATGTTCTGCTGCTGTTATGGTCATCATTTTCAAAATTTGTCCAGTTGTGCATCTGAACTAATGTTAGTGTCTGATTAGTCATTCGTTTTTCCATTTGCTTTACTCATTTTGGGGTCCAAATTTTTGTTATATTATTTCTTTAAGCAAATAGTTTGCTTCATTGTTGCCTCTTTTGCTATTACTCTATTGAATGTGAATATCTTTGAATCATTTTAAATTACTGCTCCTGGTGTTGTTTGAAATTACATTGTAAATGTGGACGGTTATTAAAATTTAAAAGTTGCTGATGAATGAGTTGCAAAAGTTACATTGTGAATGTGAAAACAGTGAAATGTGGAATTTATTTATTTATTTAGTGGAATGTAATAATTTAGGGATAAACCGTAAACCGAACCGTGATTTTTTGATTGCTTCGGAACCGGACCGTAGACTTTTGGTTTGGACACAAATTATATTATATCGGACCATAGACTTTTGGTTTGGTCCTCAGATTCATACAAATCCGAATCAAACCGGACCGTTGACAACCGTGCCAGTGGTCTTGATGTGGAAAATAGTCAGACTACTAAAATGGCTGCGGCAGCATCAAAAGGAGTTGTGGCATTATAGCCACCCTTTTGGTGATTTTCGAAACAATTTTTTGCACTCTTTTTTAGTTTACGGGGATTAGTGATGCGTTGTGATAGTTTAGGGTATCAAAAGTAATTAAGGTTGTTCTTTAATGAATTTTATGAAGATTTGATAAAATTACACCCTTGATTTTATCCATTCTGCAAAACATTTCATACAATCACCCATTTTTTACCCATTTTAAAATCCATCGGACAACGACCTAGACCATTTTTTGTGTTTTATTTTGCGAACCAAGCACTGGGCTCTTTCGTTTGGAAATCGTAAATCAGACCAGACTCTGGCATCTCCAGTCACCGAACTGCTCCGCCATCGAAGAAGAAATCAGAGATCGAGAAATCGCAAACCACCACCGAATCCCATCTGCAGAGGACGAGTTTCTATGGTATTTTTTGTTTGTTTGTTTGAGTTCCATCGAATCCCATCCGCTTATCAGTGTTCCTGAAACCCAAAACGAAAGCAATTGACAAATTTACCTGAGCTTTCTCGACGATTTGGAAGGTGGAGTTATTTGTTTAGCTGCTGAGGCAGCTTATTTCTTTTGCTGTTTAGATTTTTATTTATTTTTTCCATCAACCTCAGCAGCAGCTAAAAAAATACAGTAGGCGTTTTGCTGTTTAGCTGCTATATATAGGCGTTTTGCTTTCTTTTCTTTGGTAAGGTACTGTCAGATAATTTTTGTTCAATAAAATTTATATTAGCAGAAAGGAGAAGTTAAACTCTTCGACGATTTTGACGAGGGAATCAGTTGGTTTTTGAATCAATTCGTTTGCTGGTTCGCCGAGAATCAATTTCTAAAACCTGGCTGAAACATGTTGGCAGTCAACTCCCAAAAAGCCGAGGCTTGCTGGTCGTCAGCCAGTAAGAAAAGTGAATTACCATTGGGGCGCGTGGAAAGGGAGAAGTATAGAATCTCAGGGTGGGTAAAAAATTGGTTGTTTAAGGTTATTTCCTTTTGAGTTTTGATCGTTTATTTGATTTCCTTGTAATGAGATGCATGCATAACTATTAACTACACTGCATGCTTTTGGGAACTTAGATATTCCGAACGAAATGAAAGGAATTATTTTGGAAGCGTCTGCTGCCGTTGTCAGTCTTGAATCATATGCAGGTAGGTATATATCACATTATTATTTCATGCTTTGTCATTCAATATGTTGTCCTTCATATATGTGCCGTGCACAGTATTCTTCTTGTATGTAGATTTACTGACATATTGTCAAGACTTTGCTCATCTTGTGAACTCTACTAATCGGTATACCTGCAATACAAGTTGAGATTGTAGTGCGTGCTCTCATGTTGTTATATCCACTCACAAAAACATATGTAGAGTTGTACTTACTACTTAACATTTTTGTCGCGTCCAGGTGGGAAGATGATGTTTGAGTGTTCTGGGACCATTATAGGATGTGAGCATGTTAATGGGACATACACCAGTACCATTCTAACTTCCACTACTCTCATTAGGTCATCTACTGACTCAAATGCTATACAAGATGACATTGAGGTTGTTATTTTTGTTACGGAAGTAATGGGTACAAGACGATGCTGCATAATGTTTGTCGAGGAACTAAAAAACTGGCTCTCTATTTTTGCAGGTTAATGTGTATCTACCGGATCAAAAATTATTTAAGGGTCATGTGTCGGCTTATGATTTTCATTTCAACATCGCTACTATCAATATCATATCTGATGTAGCATTGCCTATCGCCTCTCTTAGACCTTTGGATGATTCACTCTCTGTACATCCCAGTGAGATCCTTTGTCCTGGAGACAATGAGGTCGCTTCCACATCGTTTTAGCTTCGTCGCCATTCGAATTCATTCAAAATTTGTCCTGGAGACAAAGTAGTAGCCCTTGGCCGCTACATTGGTGCAACCCATAGGCTATTTGCCGCTCTTGGCAAATTCAGGTACACCATGTAAACGTACCTTACATATTAGAGTTTTCTTACTCAAACTGAGTGGATGTAATACATATCATAGTGGATTAAAATTTTCCAAAATGAGTCCTAGAGTTGTACATTGTGTCCAACTGTCCATTTCCGTCCAATAGTGCATTATTTTCTTATGATCACGATGCTAGCAAGTGCCTTGGTGATTACTTATACGTGCTCTCTTTTCTTGTTGTGTAGCATGGATTGTTGCAGTCAAAGGTTTGACTGTAGAGAGCTTTTCAGAGCGAATTGCATTATTTTTCAGGTAACAATTTACCACCCCCCCCCTATATGTATACCTGTGTTCCATTTTGGACTAGTTGTGAGTGATGATATGCCAATTTGTCTTCTAAGTTTTCTTGGCGTGCTCTGCATTTAGGGGTAGAGGTGGAGTAGAGGGAACATGCCCCACTCCTTCTTGCCCCTTTTGGAACGGAGTTGGTAATAAAGTTACGGGTGGATTTGGAATTTCATTCAAACCCCGTTTGGATTTGAGCTGGAGTTGGCATTTACTTTCAAAACCGGCTCCAAGTCCACCTAGTTATATATTTTCATAGTCTACATTTAGGCAAGAATTATATGATAAAATGTAGGTCATGCATGGTGAAGTGCAATCTGTCCCTGTGCTATTGATTTTATTTCGCTAGATAATACCCCCTTTGTCCGTTATTGCTCCTTGTAAAGAACTCAATTTGTAAGGGGACTTGCAGTTAATGCGCCAAAATTCATATTCAAAGCATCGGTTCTCAATATTATTGCTATTTTCACCACTTTTAACTATGTGGATTCCCATTTACAAGTGATAAACTTGGAAAATTAGAAGTTTTTTGCTTTTGACCTTTTGCAATGACTAATATATCTATGGAAATCCCAAAATGGATACAGGCTATCAATGTGAGTGAGTATGCATTCAGAGCAAAGTTTTGACTAATGCTTTTTTTTGCTAGAGTGGTATCGGGGGACCCCTTATAAATCGTCATGGAGAAGTCATTGGAGTCAATTTCTATGATAGTGATTGTACTCCTTTCCTGCCAATCAACATAGTTTCCAAATGCTTGAAGCAGTTTGGAAAAAAACGGTATGTTTCCAATCAACATTGCTTCCACATCTGTACTTTGCTTATTATATGTTGCTAGATGTTCTCAGATATATGTCCTCTTCCTTATTTGTCCTATCCGCAAAAGAGAAATTGTAGTCTAGAAGTTTGTTACATCTTCTGTGAACTAGCTGCCTTGTAAATGATTTAAACTTTATGAAGATGTCTTTGACAGTCTAATGGTTTGTATCATTGCATAGGCAATCCCGTCGACCTTGGCTGGGCATGGAATTGACTAATCTTTATGCGGCAAACATAGGCAAGTTGGAAAAAATTATCTCAAAGTTCAATATCTCCAAAGGTGTACTGGTTGAAGAGGTATGTTCTCTTCTAGTTTTTGGAGGTTCAATGACATTAAGAAAAGTATGAGAAATTTGACTGCACACCTCGAGTATAGAGTTTGAGGTTATTGGTGTCTGAGTAGCTGCAAAATATTTTTTTTTAGGTCATACCAACTTTAGATATGTTGTTCAACCCTGTGTACTTCTCTAAGCATGAAATAAAATGTAGCAATTATGCACTGGTTTGATTTTTGATATTTTCCCCTTGTAATTCCTGCCTTTATGTTCAGCAAAATTTCATACCTCATTCATGGTTTTGAAGTGTTTGATTGTTAAATATTTCTTTAAATTAGTACTCCGAGCGTCCCATTTTTCTGATCCAAAATCAAACGCTGTTCAACGTTTGATTTTATGGGGTGTCCAATGTTTTAAGGGATCATGGAAGTAAGATCCAAAATCAAATGTGTTCTTCCCGACATTGTTTATTTCACCCTTGTTTAAGAAATTACAAACTTTTTCTGTTACTTTTTAGAAGATACATTTTGGAACATCCCAAAATGGAAAAGAGGACTATCACTACGGGACAGAGGGAATGAATGAGAATTCATTGGCAAGTGTGTCTAGTTTGTGTGCGTGGACGGATGTATCATTGCATATAATGCACTTGTTAATTGAGATATCCCTACTAATCGTGTACTGCGCTACCAAATCCTCAAAACTATCGACTAGGTTATAAAAGGCTCCCCTGCTGAACAAGCTGCAATACGACGAGGCGATGTTATTGTTAAAGGCGGAAACAAGTCTGTTCAAGGTTTTCTGGAGGTACATCATTTTTTTCAGTGAAAAAATGCCCCATTCAAATTGAGGGGATCAAATAAAATCTGTCAGTGTGTTCTGTTTTCCCTTTTCTTGTGCTTTAATTGGTCTTACAATTCTTTTCTTGTTTGGACTTTGGAGTATGAAATATTGGCATGACTATCTTCGTCCTCATTATTATTGAAATTTATTATTACATCAGCAACTAGCATATACATGTCACCCCAACAGATTAGGTGCAGAATATTTATTAATACTTGTTAGAGCTTGTCCCACAACGGTTACTTGTTACCTCCAAAACTAGTATATGGGCTTAGGCAGCCTCTCTACTCATTGCCAACTGGTTTTGAGGTTGATGCTTTAACATGGTATGAAGCTAGGCTTTGGGAGGTGTTACTTACCCAAAAAAAGGCTTTGGGAGGTGTTTGGACAAGACTAATATCATTGGTAATTGAGATTCCCCCATTGCTTGTTCGTTCTGTGATCCTTGTGTTGGATCCTTTGTTTACCTCTCACTTGCGACCCCAAGGTCACATGTACGGGGGAGTGGTAGAGCTTGTCTTTTATCGGTTAATTGTTACCTCAAAATAGTATGCGAGTTGGGGCGGCTTCTCCAACTGATTGCCAATTGGTCTGAGTTGGATACTTCGACAACGGTAATTTCAGAAATTTCTTACTAGGTTATGTTCTTGCTTGATGCTTCAATTTTTAACAGAAAAATGCTGAGATTTTATTTGAGGGATATCTTGTGTTACCCATGTTATACCAATTCTGCTCTTCA
Source organism: Gaultheria prostrata (assembly GCA_036023075.1). Classification (NCBI taxonomy): domain Eukaryota; kingdom Viridiplantae; phylum Streptophyta; class Magnoliopsida; order Ericales; family Ericaceae; genus Gaultheria; species Gaultheria prostrata. The sequence continues at coordinate 24,595 of JAXBDA010000652.1, read as the reverse complement.
TATGTCTATGAATCTCGCTATGTTATTGCAGTCTGGAACTTGTGAGGGTAGTTTGAACACATAGAATCCCTTGCCCTCCCGTCCATCGACATAGTGATGACGACGTAATTTTGTTTTATTAGCTGCAATGGCTGCCGAAGCCAAGCCAAAGCAAGAAACTAAATCGCTACTACGACCCAACTGCTGACATCCATAGCCACGAAAAGTAAAAAATCTGGGTGGAGATTCCGCACGCAACCACAGAGCATTATGCGCTAGGCTGTCCACATCCACGTTACTTCTCTCTGACAAAATGCTGCAAAACACAAGACCAGTCTCGAGCTAGCAAACCCTTGACCCGAGTGACCATGTTATGCTCCTTATGTGGACTTGGGGGTAGTCTGGATAAGATCTAGCGCTACCTGTGAGTCCGCCGCTAGCACCACGTTTCTGAAGCCCCTGTCCCAAGCTAGCATCAGTCCCCTCCCAATAGCCCACAACCTGGCACTAACAGCCGAAGCCCATCCAACCTTTTGAGCTAAACCCACTGTCCACAGCCCTTGACTATCCCTTAGCAGTCCACCCACTGCAGCAATACCAGGTCCCTAAGAAAGACCCATAAAAATTTATCCCTAAGAAAGACCCATAAAAATTTACTTTCTCAAATCAAGAGGGGGTTTCCAGGTAGCGCAGTGTCCATGGTGACCAACATTGAATCCAAAGTTACGATTCACATCCACCTCCTCTGTCATTGAAGTTACATTGGCTGCTGGATCAGTAGGAGCCACGAGATAGTCCTTCACAGCTTTAGTCCTCCCGAAGCACGAAGTAGAACTGCAGCCATGAAAACATTTTCCAGTCAATACTCTGGTGTATACAACTTCTCAATCCCCAAAACTGTCATTCCAGTGAACTAAAGAGAGGGAGGAAAAATCATATCGTCATACCGTGGGGCCACAACCCTCTTCCACACCTCCCGTGGTTACATGCAGTATCCAATGGCCTGAAATGCATTTCAAAGAAAACTCCAAACATAATGAATTGTGGATTAGATGTTTAAAAATAATTGGAGTTTTCTTCTTTTTTTTTAAACGTCTTGCCTATTTTTTCTCGATTTACTTGTGTATAGCAGGCTGCCCAAGGTTTGAGCTTGGAAGTATAGAGAACGAGAACTAACCCAAGAAAACAAAAGTAATTAGTTAGTTAGACTCCTATGCCAGAGCGAGAACTAACAAAAGTAGTTAGTTAGACTCCTAAACAATTATTACTATTTAGACAATTTTTTGCGCACAAACAACATACCCCTTGATCTTTTGTTCGCTCACTTAAAAAATAAAATAAAATGATCATTACCTACTTTTGTTGAGACACATACTGGATCTCCCTTCTGATCAAATCATTTATCATATAAATCTAATTTAGAGGAAATCATACAAATTGCATATTCATAAATGCTAGATCACAGGATACAATATTTTTTAGTCTAAAATTTTAACCCAAGTTATAAAGCAAGATACGTGTTATTAGATCAAATACATTGTAATATATGAATGTCCTCTTTTCTTTTTTTCTTCTTCTTGAATTGTTTAAATACCAAGCCCTTGTGCCCTACAAACTGAATGTGTTTTCATTGTCGAAATAATAACTCGACGTGGACAATGGCAATTTGACTAATTTTCATCTATTCTTTAGGTGAGTGAACTAAATAACACTCAACCAAGTCTGAAATTCTCATTTCTTTCTCAAGCTGCAAAAGGCAAGCGACAATCGTATTTTCAAAAACCACCAACTCGTGGTGAGTGGCTTATTGTCGGAACTCTTGTTTACAGTCCCACACTCATACGTAATCCTGGCTACGCCACTGAGGTGGTGAGTTCACACTAACTACATTACTGTTGCATGTTTCTCAAAAAGTGCTCTCTCCTCTCTCTTTCCTGCTAGGGTCTGTCTCACCGTTTGCTCCCTAGGGTGCTTGGTTCCTCGTCCCCCAACTCCTTGTGAAGTAGTGCAGTGACCACTCCAGTTGACCCCATCCAACTTTTAGGTTGTTGATCGCGATCAGGGAGTTTTTTCCATGTCCCTGTAGCATATATTTCAATAACGGATTAGGTATGCATGGCCACGCCTCTGACATACTTCATTTAAAAGGAAATGACAAATTTCCTATGAGCTACTCCTATCTTTCATGGTTTGTTGGGCCCTAAAAGCTTCCTATATGGGGTGCTTGGTCTGGTAATAAGTTCTCAAGGTAGTTAAATTGTGGGCCCCATGAAGTGCTTGAGTGGCCCCTCTATCGCCTAGTGATTGCCATCCCTATTTTGCTTATGCACTATGAACCTTGTACCTTTTTCTTACTATGATTTTTGTAATTCCATTTCCCTCTAATTACTCATGTACCACTTCACTATTCTCCTATTGTTGGTTTAATCTTTCCTGTTGTGGGTATCAGTTCTATGATGTAATATGGAAAAATGTTGGGAAGTCTGTGGAAGTGGGTGTGATAAGAGAATCAAGCGCTGCTCATTTGAATCTGAAAGTGTTCGTTGATGAGACTAGCCCAGAGAAAGTAAACAAGTAAACATTTTGGATGCCTTTTTTGTTTGGTCTACATATATTGCTTGTGTCAATCTTTAGAATGGGTATGAAGTCACGTGATTTTTTTTTGGGTGAAACCAATCAGTTTTCTTCTTTCAACTATTTTATCTTTATGTTTGGTATGACGGGTAAATTGTATGGACGTATTCGTATACGGGTCAGAATGCCCTTCTCAAGCTTTTAATTGATGCAGATATCCCCCGACGGATTTGATGTGTGAAAATATTCCCCTTCAGTTCACTTAAAGTTTTCCTTACGTTTAAACATGGAGGGAAATTTTCTAGATTTTAGATATGTAGCTTTATTATTAAGTGTAAGTGGGGATTTTAAACTTTATAATTGGATAAGTGAAATTTATTTCTTCAGTATTGTAAAAGTTTTTTTTGGGTAACGTGCACAACAATTGATTTGGGTCTCTAGGCCTGTTCTCTCAGTGATGGCTTTGATTTGGGGGCATGGTTCCGCAGCAAAACATCCCTTTAGCTCCCGATTCTCGGAGGTATAGGGGGCCACTATTTTACTGATATTCTGAAACCAGCCACTTTGTGCATATATTGCCAAAAGGTAGGTCTGTCTCCAATCTCCCCGCCCGTACCTCCAATAATTGGGGACTGGATGAGTTTTATAATTTTTATTGTTATTATTATTACTACAATTATTATTATTATTATTATTACTACAATTATTATTATTATTATTATTATTATTATTATTATTATTATTATTATTATTACTGTTCTCTTCCGTTTCTGTGACTTGGTACTGTGACTTTTCTTCTCAGATGGCCGCTCCGCAAGGAAAAGGTGTATACGATAAAACGCAAATGATTGCGACGTCAGGATTAGATTTTTCGTGAAGTGGTGTTTTGTTGGAAGTTGGAACTGTGTATGATGAACGTAGATCCTAGGAACTGTTTTGCTTTGAAGTTTTGGTTAGTATTTATTTTGGAGAGATTTGGCTAGATGTAGAGGTCCGAAGAATGGAACTTTTATAGGTTGAACTAATGGACGATGTCTATAGGCTAATGCCCAATAGTTCCGCATATGTTGAGATATTTATAATATAATGTGGTATTTATTTTCTCCATTTGACCTCGTAGTCCAATTTGGCTGCAGTGCTTTTATGTGCTTCCTCTGTATTTATAGACTTTTGTGTTTTTTTCCTTTTTGGCTCAGCCGTAAATATATAGAGGAAAGTATTTCATGAAAGGGTGATAGCATGTGGCGTGCTTATGTGGTCTCACCGTTTCACTCATGGTCGGCTATGTGTGCGGTGTGCCAATCCTTTGCTGCATCATTGATGGCCATCTGAAACAAAATGTGCTTTTAGAACTATCTTAGATGAAAAAAAAGCATGTAAAAATCTATTGCTCAAAACTTCCAACATAAAAATGCTTGCCATACATACTAACTCTTGCATGCCTAATGAGATGCCAAAATAAAATGCTCCGTTACAAGGTAAAGACAAATTATTTAATGACTATAGGCATCACTTGACCAGAAGAACCAACTGAAGTAAAAAACTATTCTCTTGTGATAGATCCTAGTTTCTAAATTTATCCTACATAGGACCATATGTATGATGTCTCAATGCTATTATCTATATTCTGAAGACCTTTTGTTTGACATTCCTCTCATGTAAGCACCTAGAAGTTTTCTATTCATTTATCTACCATTTGTTTCCTTGTGTGCAATTTCCAACATTTAAAATCATCTACAGACGATACACATCTTTTAACAGGGACGGAGGCAAGGCAATAGGTGGGGTGGCCCTGCCATGCCCCTTCAAGTTTTGAGTTATTACACTTGAGTCCTCACAATAAATGTATTTTCCAACAAAACCCACAAAATTTACACAATTCGCACCCTGGTTCCTCATGAAAAATGTAATTACCAAGTTCACGAGTCATTTTTAGCTTTATACCTTGAGACATGATGAAATTAGTTATACCTTGAGTCATTTTTACTAGGTTTGTTTGCTTAAAATGAGTTCCTGTGTATTGTTGTTATGAATAATGTGGACGACATGAGGATATCCCAGGTGGTTGAGGTTTTCCAGATAATGCTCAACCATTTATTTTTTAGCAATGGAGGATGGAAGTCTTTATTGGTGATTGAATGAAAGGGTTTGTAGGATAGGTTCTTGGTTCGTCAGATAATTTCAACTTGGATAGGCAAACAATAGCTAACAATTAGTTCAGAATTAAGTGTGGGGTGAAAGATTAGGCCAAACGCACAAAGAAAGAAGGCAGCGGTATTCAGTCCACTCCTTTATATCAATCGTCCTTGTACACCGGCTCTAGGAGAAACGTATTCGCGAGCACTCACAAGAACAATGTTCTTGATTCCAGAGCTCTGAATCACTTTCTCTCTCTAGGGTTTCCGTGCCTTAGGGACGAATCAATTTCTTGGAATTTGTGAAGGAATGTCGTATATTTATAGGGATCTGCAGCCAATCATTAGGTTGCAGATATTCCCCTTATAATATGACGACACGTGCTTTCTCCGTATGCCTGGGCCACGTGGGTGATGTCACTGGCCGTTAGGATGATCCTAGCGGTCTTATCCAGTGCACGCCACTCCCTCGCAACGATCCCTAAACCTCTTAATCCTTCAACCCACTCATATCTCCCATGTTCTTGTTATAATTGGCGCGGTTGCGACCAGCTCAGGTCGCGCTAACACTCCAACCGAGGCTCATGAGGATTCCCCTGCCCCTGCCTTGAAGCCAGGTTCACTCGCGAGCCTTTATCGTAAGTATTAGTAATACCTTCCCGTCGCGCTAGTTCCCTTTCAGGTGAGTTGCGACGGGTAAATTCCTCATCATATGGGGTCCCTCTGTAAGGGGCACCCTATAGGCCTATACTTGGGTGAATATGTCTTAATTTCCTTATTCCGCGAGGTATGGCCCTCGCGATGAGCTTTTTCCAAACTCTTGACTTTTGTCAACGTCTGATGTGTCTATAGTGGACGTGGCTTGCCACGTGGCAAGCTCTAATAGGCCAGTCAATGGTCAGATGAGTCAACGCGCTGACTTCACCTACAGGGTTAGAATCATACACATTGTATGCCAGGACTATTGACTGAATTCCGTTTGTTTAGCTTGATCAGAACCATTGCTGGAAATTTCACAATGGAGAATAGAACCAGGGATGAGTCGTACTCTGATGTTCGGCCACTCTATCGTGTGTTCCTTATTAGTTCAGATGCTAATATTGTGTGTGAATTCCTGAATGTAGACAATGAACTGCTAAAAGCCCATACGCGGAACTCCTTCATTTCAGCTGCCAACATTCAGGTGTGGCGACACCTATCTTGGGTTGAATTTCGGAATTTATTCATAGACTCATAGACTCAGACTGAAAATGGGTCCTCATAGACTCATAGTGATTGTATTTCGGAATTTATTTCAAAATGGATTATGCAGAGTGGGAAGGTAACAAGAAGGATCCAAATGGTTGTTGGGTCCACAGTTTGGAGAACTTTAGTAGAAGACGACAGCTCTGTCCAGTTTCAACCGCAAAAATAATTTACTATTAAAATGTGATTAATAATTAAGCATCTGGGTTATGAGTTGGGAGGAAATGAAACGTGATCCTGACCACAACACGTAAGCCAACGGATCTCAATATGAAACCACATCCCATCTGGATAGATATAATTCATTGCATGTTTTATGAGGAAAGTACCAAATGAAAAGTCAGGTCAATCTTCATGATTATGTTTGTTAGGTATAGCTTTATAAATTTGGCTTCATAAATTCCACCCTCCTTATAACAACCCTCTGTCAATGCGCTTTACCCTACACACAGAGAGACACATAGATCGAGAGAGATGATACAGGTTGGGATTGTAGCGGAGCTGTAGGAGGAGTACAGTGTGGCGATGACAAGGTTAAGGGAGCAGTTTTTGGTCCCAAGACGTATGCTGCTGCGAATGGATCCTGCTCTGTTTTCCTTGAGGAGTCTCCGTTCTGCCTCCACTTCACCCATCACTGCTCAAGGCTCCTCTGCTTTCTTTGTTTACTTCTGAAGAAAAAACACCCCCCCTTTGCTTCATATTTTTCCCAGCTTACTTTTCTTTCATGTTACTTATAAGTTCAATTATTTCTTAGGGGCCGGGTTCTAATTCTTGAACCCATTTCTATGGAAAAATTCTTTCTTTGTACTGTACTAAATAGGCGATAAAAGATTTTGAAGATTCCCAGAATATTGTGCTTCCTATGAGTTTTGATGTTTCAGACTCCAATGGCGTTGATCAAGGGAAAAAAAAAGGGGAGAGATTCCAATTGTGGATATGGGTTTTCTATTTTTATTCTATTTCCCATGGTGTAGAACTGGGCCAAGTGTTTAATTGGTAAATCAAGGGGTTGGTCAAGACTTCTGGATTTGCTCTGGCAAAATGTCTTGAGTTCGAAATCTCTTAGGTGCTATCAATGCATTTGGGGTCAGTCCTTACCGAGCTTTTGCTTCGATTCTGATTGAGTTCTCCGCAAGTTGGCCTTAAGATTGGACCATCTGGATTAGTAGAGGTTCACTTAAATTGGTCCGAACACTTGACTTGTCAAAAAATGGTGTTTAATTGGTACTGCATTGCTTATGCAATAACTGGGGTTTGGATAAGGACACATGTTACGTGGTGGACTATCTTCTTTAGGCCATTAGGCTGCTTTTGAATGTGGACTTTGGTTGGGTATGAACATTAGACTTTAATCTTCATAGTTAAGTGCATTAATAAGCAACCTCACAAAAGAAATTGGTGCTTAATTCCAACCACGTTCAGATATATCTACGTCCTTAGAAAAAAAAAATTCGAAGTACCTGAATTTAACATGGCATGTGTGTATTGTTTGAGGTGATTAACATGAGTGGATGTGCTTACATTTTCTGAATTTGATCTTTAATGGGTGTCTCTGTTTTGTTCTCATTATTAACTCGAAGACATGTGGTTCTGGGTCCTCTCTCCTACCTCTTGGATCTTAATTTCTCTCTATTGTCACGTTATCACTACACAAAATCAAGGGGTCGTTCATCTTAGTAATGAATGGTTTGGATTTCATCTCGGCAATGGATGGCTCAGAACTGCACAGGTAGAGATGATATCTGAACAATTGATGGCAAGATGGACGGCTTAGATGTCACATTACAACCCTATAGTGCACCCTTGCACTACAGAGTCCCCGAATTCCCTAATACTAGTCCTTCTCGAAAACGGAAACCCCGTAGTCAGGAGGCACTACGGGGTTGTAGTGGGCAATATGAGCAGTCCATGTTTTCAATGGTCCAAAAGTCAAATAATTTTACATGTAAAATACTTATATAAAAAATAATCTGAACCACTGATTGTATAATAGACGGCTCATGTTGTGCACTACAATCCCATAATGCATCAACGTACTTTTGACCAACCCATCTATAGTTAACTCTGAATGTGTGCAATATCCAGATTTGCCACGTTTCGATTTTGCTTATGAGACACAAGAAAAGAATTAAAATCAAAAGTTTCAGAGTTTAAGGAGGATCCCAGAGTTCAATCCCTCAGCAACTAGGCTACAAGCCCAAGTCCTTGCGTTGTTAAACTTTGCCGAGTCTTCGTCGAAAAAGATCATACAAAAGAAAAAAATGATGTGCAAATAACACATGCACAAATCTTTTTCTCCCTCTCTTACCTGTTGTTTTCGATAGATTTTCATCTTAACTTTAGTTGTTTCTATTACTAATGGTTTTAGAACACTATGTTTAAATTTACAAGCAGTTAGTAATTAAGTAGGAGTCTTGCTAAAAATCTGCCCCAAACTCGCTAAGGGGTTTTTTGACTTCTTGAATTTTTTTTAATTGCTGTAGTATGAGAGTGTGATCTGACTCAAAAATGTAATAAGTAAAAAAAATTAAAAAAAAAAAACCCTTAGCAGAACGGGGAAGGTATATGACTTATTAGGTTGGGAAGTGTTTCGTTAAAAGAACAAAAAGGTGTTAATTCCTAAATGTTTTCTAACATGGGTGTCTTTAGTTATCAAATCGAACAAGTCCAATTATTTGGTGACAAGGAATTCTCTAACGCCAAATTTACTTTAGACTGTTATTGTTGCAGCATAAATTTTGAAATTCGTGTGAGAATATTCTCAAAAGTCGTGGGGTTGGAACGCAGTAACTCCGAGTTCACGGTTAAGTTTGGTAATAAGTTTAAACTATTGGGCTACAAAATCATATTGTTCAAAATCACGTGGCCGTCTATGCAATTTTCGAACACCAAACACATAAATCCAAGAGGGCAAGGATTGACAACTCCGGTAAAGAACATTTGGTCGGTAGTTGGAAGAAGGAGAGAGAAGGACGGCTCCATCAGCTACTGGTGTCTCTCGCGTTAGTTCGCTGGTTTGTTTTCCATCTAAATTAATCAAAATCTCCTCATTTTCTCCCAATTTCTGGGAATTTTTTCTCTGTTTACCTCAATTTGGCCTAGTATTCGTATTTCACGTTGTTTCTGTTAAAATTGCCTTTTGCTTTTGAACCTGTTTAATTTTTCTTTTTTGATTAATTTCCTAGCTTATCACTACTTAACACTCTTGTTCTTGCGATTTTTGTTGGTTTATTGGACCAGTTGACTCGATCACATTCAACCAAAAGAAATGATGGGTTTTGGGACTTTCGGTAACGGTGGTTCGTCATCGCCGTCTTCCAATTTATCGGCTTTAGCGCCTCCTTTTTCAGTGGATCGGTCCAATTCCAAACCCAATATAAACCCACCTGTGAATTTCTCTGAACCCCCCTATGCTTTGCCTTTTCATTCTTCTTTCCCTAATTGGCAATATTCGCATCACCCTTCAGCTTCTAGACCTGATTTCTATCCCAATCATAAATCAGAAGTTGATTCAATTCGGACCACATGTCAGCCTTCAAGCGATGTGCCAAACCCGGATTATAGTGCAGCATCAAACCCTAATTTCGATGTTGCATCCGATTTGTTCTCTTTTCTGCAGTATTCAAGTGCAATTCCTAGTAAACATGTCGGAGACAAACCATATTATCCTTCATTTGTCTCGCCGGTGATTGAGGATGATGTCCCTTTGGTGGCCATTAATGAACCTAGCTATGATTTATTGTCCACTTCGCGCGCTCCATTGGATGGACCCATGCAAGTTGATTACTTGGATCTGGAGTACATGCCACGGTGGGATAGCTCTTGGAACAGGTTGTGTGACCTTGAGCAGGGTAAACGGGTTGGACTTGATGGGAGTTTCTGCTCTGAGGATAAAAATATAGCGGGTTCCTATGTTTACAAGAACTATATGAAACAAGGTATTGCCACTTCTGTGCCAAATATGTCATCGCTCATGTGGAATTCGATCATGGCTTTCCTTCTTTTTTTGGAAAATGTGTATGGGTAGATACGTAGATATTGAAACCAGTTTGGTGAGCACAGGGAGTACGGGTCGTGCATTACTTGTGTGAAACTACTATTTTTTGCGAGCCTTGGGAGTATGGGTCGTGCATTACTTTGTGAGAAACTACTATTTTTGGTGAGCATAGCTGCATAGGAAGTATCAGTCGTGCATTACTTTGTGAAACTACCTTTCATTTACATATATTTGTTCTCAATTCTTCCTGTGAGACAATATGTTTTCTGGTCTCTGTAGGCAGTCCTTTGTTGGCCTCTAGAATCATAATCTTTTACTTGCTCTGGTTGTTTTATGTCCACTTGATTGGTGAAATTGCCTGGTTAAGACCTAACATACGGTATTCATGATTGTCTGCTTCAAGTACCAGTGGTATTTTATTCTAACACAGGGCCAAATAAATTTGAAAAACGTCCCCACTATAAGCATGTTTTTAGGAAACCTATGTTAGATTCACTTTCTGAATTTCTGTGTTCCAGTTGTGGTTCCATTTGTACGAGTCGTGGAGAATTAGTTAAAACCAGTACCAACACTTTTCTTCCGTGATCTCTCTTGCTAGGAAACAGATTATGTTAACCAGGTCCAAGTAGCTTGCTATAGGGGTTGTTGAGTCGAGTTGGGTCAACCATTAGAATTGGCAATTATTTTAATATTTTTCTGTTTTGCCATAAACATTTTGAAGTGCATAAGAAATCTTGGTCATGACCTATTTTAAACAAGTTGATGTCCCCAGTCTTGACTACTGACCTTTTGGTGCAGAAGACGCTTCTGAAGTTTCCAGTGGAAAATACGTTGATGCATTTGGATCCGAAAGACAAATTGTCTTTTCAAGTAAAGGAAAATTGCATGATGAAGTGCAAAATCCCAGGTTCATTTCTGGCGACTCCTCAAGAACGTCAATCTCAGGAAGCTCAATTCTTCCAGAGTCTCGTGGACAAGGGGGGCTCTTTCCCAAACCAGCTGCAAGTTTCTGGAATCATCAAATTTCTTATAATGCATCATATGATAAGTGTTTCCAACCTCTTGAATCTTGCAAGAATGATTTCTTATCAGTGAAAAAGTCTGCCCCTCCTCTGGTCATCAGACCACCACCATCCATGGGTACCACTACAGTGCCGAATGCAGTTTCCACTCAAGGTGAAAAAAATATCGGCAACGTATCAGCCTCTAACAGTGAGGGTTTTGGTTTCCATGATTCTTCCGATCAAAAGGAGCCTGTCTTACACGTGAAAAGAGCCAATCACTTCTTTGTTGCACCATCCTCTACTGGAAAAGAAGAGATGGAATACAAGCCTGTCGCTAGGGATGTCTTGGATTATGTATCTAAAGGTAGAATGGAATTCCAACTCCCTGATACAAATGTCCCAGATGCCTTCATTTTGGAAAATGATAATTCTAAAAAAGCCTTTACTTCTGTTGAGGATTCTCCAGAGAGTTTAGATCATTTTAATACTTCTGAGGATTCACCTTGCTGGAAAGGTGCTCCAACTTCTTGTTTCTCTCTGCCTGAAGTATCTGAAACTTGTACTAGTTTAAATCCTCAACAGACTCAGAGTTTCCCTCCTTCAACTTATGATACTGTGAAATCGTATGAGGAAAATGGGTATGTGGAACTCGGTTCATTGCTTTGTCCGGAAAAACTTCCAAACGCTAACTACCCAGTCAGAGAGCATACAGGTGATGAGGCGGAAGCAGGATTTGATACTCCAACATTAAGTAGCAACAATGGGATTCAGTTTTCTAATAACGTCAGTAAGCCAAGAAAAGAATATGGCTTCCCTAATGACTCAATAAGTTTTCCAGCTTCAAAACCCGGTCACACCAAAGAACTGGGTCTTGAAAAGCATGAGGTTACATCTAAAACAGATTTCAAATTGTATGCTGGGTTGGATACTAATGATGGCTTAGAGGATGGTTATGTGCCTCTTCATGTTATGGAAAGCACTTCATGTTTGCCTTGTTCTGCAGAAAGTGAAAATAAGCTTGCCAAAGTGGATTCAATGGAATCAGTTCCAAAAATGAATGTCCGAATGATGGTTAACACTGTTCATAACCTTTCGGAATTGCTTTTATTCTACTGGTCAGACGATGTATCTACAGTATCGGAAAAAGATCATGACGCCATTAAGCAGGCAATCAATAATCTTGATGCATGTATATCAAAGAAGATTCTGCGTATGACATCAACACGAGAATCAAGGTTTCCCCTACAAGGCACTTTTTGTGAAACCAATCTTCATAAGGTGCGTCTTCTTTTGGTTTCGTAAAAAGTTTTCAAAGCTGAAGTTACCCAAGCACTGGCAAACTCCTTGAGTTTGTCATTCACACAGTTGTTTCGTTTTCTATTCATGTGCTTTATATTACTGCAATTACAAGGAGGATGGCCTTTTTTTTTTTTTTTTTCCCTTCCAAGGCATGGGTGCACTATTATTAGCATCTCATGAAGCTCCCTCCATTGGCCAACACACGCATGGACCTTAAAGTAATTTTTTAAAATTATATGTTTATGTATATGTATTCTAGTTGAGATTTACAGGCCTGGATGGCCATAGACCATTTGGGAATCGGGTTTGACATCTTTGAATCCTCTGAGAAGGTTTTTGGAGTTGAGCTGAAAAATGTCTTCTCCAGGGTGTCACTGAAGACCGGTCTCCGGTGACGAGGGGACCCGATGCTAGTCTTGATAGTCAGTTGGATGATCACCATATATACGAGGGGAAGAGCAATAATAATTCTCCCAGCAAGAAAGTTGATGCAGACATTATGAAAGATGATAAAAGGGTTCAGGTATGTAAAATTTGTTGTTAAAAAATACTTATGCTTCTAGGCCAAAAAAAAAAAAAAGCATGCTGAGCTGGAATTGGAATGGAGTTGTTTTTTGTATAGATATTTTGACACAAGAAATCATTGGTTTCTGGTGTGCATATATGGCTTACAGGCTATAAAGGAGGTCCTTAAGGAGGATTTTATTGGTGACGAAGAAATCCCATCAGAAACTCTCTTGTATAAGAACTTATGGCTTGAGGCTGAAGCAGCCTTATGTTCTCTTAATTATAGAGCTCGCTTCAACCGTATGAAAATGGAGATGGAACAACGCAAGTCCGACAATGTTATAGGTTGGAATGCCACCTCCAAACCCGCTTTTATCTATTCTGCATATTCTATTTACTTTTGCCTTTGATAAATGAGGGTCATCAGTCATGACTTGTGTGAATGAACACTCATTTAGCGATTAAGGTGAGAAATATCTAAAAATATAGAATCCTGTGTTCTACACACTTTCACATGATTTTTCTACACATTGCCTGAATAATGATTAATTTCCGACTATTTACAGACGTAGAAACTCTAGAGCTTGCTGAGAAGGTACTCAGCTTCAAGGTCTCACCTGATGGGAACATAACCCAAAAAGTGACACTGGAGGCTAAAGATAACTCAATGTCAGCTATCTCCATTCAGGATTCCTCTATTTTAACTACGATGAAGAGTGTTGATGATGTTGAGGCTTCTGTCATGGCCAGATTGGATATCCTTAAACGCAGGGGTCAAAGCACAAATTCTGAAGATGCAAAAGGGCAAGGACTGACAACGAAGATTGTTGTTGATGTCGAGGCTTCTATGATGGCCAGATTGGATGTCCTTAAACGCAGGGGTCAGAGCTCAAATTCTGAAGATGCAGATCGGCAAGGACTGAGAGAGGTGGTTGATGTTGGTTTTGCAGAGAAGAGCAACCATTTTCCTTTTGTTGGAGATCGGTCTGAGGCCGGAAGTTTGAACTTATGTGATGAAATTCATTGGCAGAATTCAGGTGGCAACAGTAAAATAGACGAGTTTGGCCCGTATATAAGTAGTAGTTTTATGCATAATTCAAATGATCAGGTGATTGGATCTGGTGGGAAAAAGAGGACGGGAAGTCAGATCTTCTCTGGTTGGTATGATAGCCCTTCATCAGAGTGGGAGCATGTGCTGAAGGATGAATTTTCAGGGCAGAATTGATGAACTTCAATTCGGGGTCTGAATCCACACATGTAAATTAAACCTCGTTTGTTTGTGAGAGAGACTTCTCGAAGCATATGTATAAAAAGCATTTGGTCTTCGTTTGAATTACTGAAAACCCATGTCTTCAGATGTTATCTATACTGTTTATGAATGATCATGCGTAAAAATCGAAATTCCTTATGCATTAAAATGCTGAAAGATACCATGGGAGTGAGCCGAATTCCCGTGATGTCTGCAACATAGATGTTTTTTTTTAATCTTAATTGTTAATTTTATTGCCAATACTTTCTTGCTCTCCGTCACATAGTAGGGGTATGTGAATGGAAGAGGGAAGTCTTTTTTGAGAAGGAAGAGGGAGGTCTGAAGAAAGACAATTAAGCTGTGGATGATTGGCCTGATTGGGAATCATACCACATGAAATGGGGACGGATCCTCCTCAGCCTAGTTTATTTCTTGTAAGTTGCCTCACTGTAATTGCACAAAATTGAATCCCAGTTTCCATTTAAAACCATGCCCTGAAATGCACCCTCAGATTCATTTTCACGTTCTTTTTTTGAGCGGGTGTCGTATTTTGATTATCTTGCAACTGTATGATTGGATAATCAGCAAACAACCCTTTTTTCTCAAATCATTTCAATTGAACTCTTCATCGGAAATGGGTAACAGGCTACAATTCAAACTCCAATAATATCCACCCTGTGAACAAAAATGCCAAAAAACAAACTGAGGCCCCGTTCCGCTAAAAAAAAAACTAGTTTTAGTTTTAATCCAGAAACTACTTTACGCTAACAAAAAACTACCCAAAAAAATCAGTTTTGTTTTAAACCAAAAACTACTCCATTCAGCTAACAAAAAACTCCCCAAAAAAAACCAACTCATTCCACTAACCTTTTAAAAAAAAACAATTGGTATTATCAGTCAAAACGCGTCCTACTAATGTAAAATTACAAATTTGCCCTCCCCTTATACGTCTGTCAAATTTTTTTTATAACGGAAGCAGATCAACTTGTTTTCATTTTTTAATCATCTGAAAAATTTATTAAAGGACAAACCTGTGGGAAGATGAGATTAGCAAAAAAAAATTGGAAGTTCTGTACCCATTCACGTTTGTGTGTCCCATGACTTTAAAAAAAAGCAAACATTTAGGAGTTGTTAGGGTACGGGGGCAGATTGGTAATTTGGTAACACAACTCAAAAAACAAAAAAACCACTTAGCGGAACAAGTTTTAGTTTTAAACTAAAGACCCAAAAAACCACTTAGCGGAACAAGTTTTAGTATAACTAAAGGCCCAAAAAACCAAAAAACCACTTAGCGGAACACCCCCGATTGATGTTAACTTATTAATGGTCGTTACTTTTGCAATCAGCCTATCTGTTACTTTCCAATCTGCTGCCAAACGTTGTCAAAATATTCTTGCCCAAATAGTTACTCTTTGCCACCAACATCATTACATCCTGGCAATCAAATAGTAGTATAACAGAAACCAAGTCGGCAAGTCCACAAAGGCTAGGGGAGGCTCTTACAGAGTCTTACTAAATACTCCGACAATTATTTCCACTTCCACTTATTTGTTACCAACATCATTCCGATAAAAAAGCTTGACAAATGCTTCATCTCACAGATGAGGAACCAAATATTGTTCTCCCTTGCACTTAAGCACTCAATGAAGTTTCAAAAACAAGCAATCAGATCTTGTGATTTACTGCTAATGGAAAACAAATGAACTTTACATAATTGTAGTAGAAGGATTATGCAAAAAATGAATGATCCAACTCAAATGCGAAAGGCTCTGCTTTCATTGTCTTTTGCGTACATCATTCACTAGAATGTGAACATATTAACTCTAGATTGGCTAAAGAACAAATGACCCAATTCCAAAGAGTTTAGGAGTTCTAGCTTTATCATCTTCCGCTAGAGCTATTAACTTTCCAAAATCTGGAACTGGCTTCGGTGCATTCCAGTTAGCAGGACCAAATTTCAACTTCAGCAGAGAGAGGAATCATTTTGTGCAACTCTAAATCAGAAACTTCTTAGCAAAACGTGGCCAAAATTCATTCTTTCCTTCGTCTCGTCTTCGTCCTCTGAGACTTCCATGCTTCGTTGTTAATGGCGTGGCAATGACCATTACCTCCGGACCAGTTTTTGCAAGGGGCAGCCGTATCACAAACAAAACAGAAGCACTGCATCCAACCAACAGTATGACACAAACCTTTAGTCTTTAAATACATAATTCAACATCCCAATGCTTATTCTGTTAGAAGTCAGATTCAGATTACCAGTTCACAGTGGTTTTCGTGAGGGGTCTTCTCAAAGCAATTCTTCACGCAGAGATGTCTTGGATGTGGGTAATCTCTACATGCCACCTATCCATCACCATCATCATATGCATATTACATACTTGCACAGATACCTGATGAAAGACTGAAAAAGTACCAGTACTACTCCAAGAGATGCCCATTTGGAAAATGATGTTGGGATTTTAGTGGAAGTTTGGTGATACCCACAACACACATATTGAGATCCAATACTAAACAAGTATTATCATAAAGGAAAAACAAGAGTGAAATGAGATATTTATGTGGTTTGACCCAAGACCGGCCTAGTCCACGGGAGAGAGACACTACATTATATGAACACTCGAGAGATTACAATATTTCTAAGAGACAAAAAAAAAGAAAAAAAAAAGAACAACGGACACCAATATCGAGTCCTGAAGTTATACACACTTCCCCGCTCACTCGGTGTCCATGAGCCCCAAATCTCATCGATTACCTCGCCCCATCTCTCAACCCATCCATCTCTACACACTCTTGTTCTGCCTGAACTCATCTACATGGCCATTTTATAGATAATACACAAGCTAAGCATTAAATTCTTCCCAATCCTTCTTTGACAAATCAAGGATTTCCAAAACGTGGGAAATCTGTGCTGAGAACTCGAAAGTCAAGGATTTCATTATCCAATCAAAGATTGATATCCTCCAACTTGCACCCCATATCCTTGACAATGACTAATATGAGCCAGAACTCAACAAATGAGTAGTTTTTGGACCTGATTATCAAGAAGGACAAAAAAAGGAAGACAGAGTGATAAGAAACATTTGAGTTTGTTGGCACGGCGAGTACAGGCCATAAATGTCAGTTGCCACAACGAAGGACCCTCCATTCGGCTTCATCATCATTAATCTAGGAGTACTTATTTAGACTTAATTCAGCATCCCTCACCTAAGCCACCAAAGCCTACTTTACCTATTGCCAATTCACTTCAGGCTAGACCCTCCAAGGAATCTCACCATACCATATAAAGAGAGAACACTATCATAGTTTACCTTCTGTTTTCTTTAAAAAAATGGAACACATTTCCATGTCATGGCGGGATTACCCTTTTACAAATTCTTGACTTTCAAAATTAAAGTTTCCAATTTTGAATTACATCTTGCCTCTTGAATGGTGATTAATTAGAAACAAATATTGGTTTTTTTTCTCAGTTTTGATCAATTGTAGACGTGCAAACACCCACCCATATTTGAGTAAGTTCAGAGTATGGTTACGCGATGTGCGGGCATTCTTGTTCAATGAAAGTCGAACAGCAATACGATGCATACTGACATTAGAAACCATCGCATTTACAAAACATGTTCAATTATACAGAGAAGAGAGAGAGAGAGAGAGAAGATTACCTGGCCTTTTTCAGCGAGGACAGAGAGGTCAGGGGAATTATTAGGGTTATTAGAGATTTTGATGTGGTCGAGGGGGTCGCCGTCGTCGTCATTGGGATCGAAATCGAGGATGAAGCAATCTTCTCTTTTTTCAATCTCTCTCATGTTCATGTTGTTCCCCCCACCCTTCTTCCTTTTCATACAAAATACTCCTCTTACCGGTGTACCCTCCTCCTCTCCCTCTTTCTCCGGCGAACATAAATCTATCTCTACCGCCCCCTTTAACTCTTTCTTTCGACCCATCTGATTCTCTCTCTCTCTGAATAAATACTAAACGAACTCCAATGGAATGCGAAATGAAAGAATCGAAGAGACTCTGGGCGATTGTAAGCAGGAGTAGTAGACTAGTAGTGGTAATAGCTAGCCGTTGAACACTGACACAGAGGAGGAGGAGGAAGAGCCGATTCGAATTTCGAAAATCGCCATTCCCATAAAGAGAGGAAGAGACGCTCCAAAACCCATATCCCCTCACAGACCTACGCATCTACTACTTAACAGATAAGCAGCAAAAGGCTCGCGATTAGGCCCAGTCCAGGACTCTCTCTTTGGAAAGTTCAACTTCTGCTGCTTCTACCACTTCGGAGGCCCAATCTTACTAGCCCAAATATGACGCCCATTCTTTAGCAATTTTTTTTTTTGGGTACAATTTTCTTTAGCAATTTTAAGGTTAAAACATGTCATTTTCTTTTTTTACCATCAAACACTTGTCTTTTCAGAAAGGGAAAAAAAAAAAGTGGTGGCTAGCTCATGCGATAGAGCTCTTGGATGCCCCACACTCCAGGGATCGAATCTCATTCCCCCCTCCCTCCATGAAATAGATTAGGAATGACGAATGAAAAAAAAAAAAAAGGTACAAACTTGGGCTTTACCCGTGGTTATTTGAAAAATAATTCAATGCCTTTGAGACACTGCCACATTTGTTGTGGAGCTCAAGATAACTAGATAAGTGTATTGGGTTCATCCTACAACAACAATAATAACATAACCCATATAGTCCCCAATCATTGGGGGTATGGGCGGGGATGATTAGAGACAAACCTAACCTTTGGCAATATGCAAAAAGTCACTGCTCTCAAAATACCACTGAGACAGTGACCCCCTAAACCTCCAAGAACCGAGGAGCTACAAGGATGTTTTGCTGCAAGATCATGCCCCCAAATCAAAGCCGAAAGGGCATCTCTTTCATTCATGGTTCTAAGCATCTGACATGAGCACAAAAATTGGGTTCATCCTAACCCTCCGTCCCAAAATGGATATCCAAAATCACTATTTACGCCTCTCGAAAAATCATCTATGTTTTTTAAGCTATGATGAATTGTACATACAATATGCATCTTGCTTAGTTTTGTTAAATAAAGTTTTTAAAATTGTGAAAAATATTACTCCGTATAAAATACGAAATATAGATGATTTTCGTAAATGTGTGAATAGTAGTTTTGGACATCCATTTTGGGACAGAGGGAGTATAATAGAGCTAACGGCCAAAGGGTCTAGGGCAGTGAATAATTTCTCTCTTGTCACCGGACATTCTCATTTGCCCAAAAAAGTTGAATATTGATATTATTTTGCTTTCTTGACAATCATGTATTTTTAGTGGAAGAATTGGGCAAGCTAATGAGAGAATTGGCGTCCACAGTATGCAAGTTTCCTCCCGTAAGTACTACGGTATTATTAATCGATCAGGTATACGTAAGCTAGTCTAAAATTCATTGTTTTCAAATATGGATACATTTCGTATCTTGATTTTTCATTTTATAAATTGTATCGGGATACGTATTGCTTATCATAGAATACGCCACAATAATTAATATAGAATTAAAAAGGTCCAATTACCGAATCGGGATAGGCCTACCTATCGTAGAATACTCAATTATACCGTAGGATTTCTATACAAAGAATATACGTATACGGGGTGAGATATATCGATCCTACATATTGTTTTTCGAAGGGAAACGATACGAATCATACAATATGTGTATTCGGTTTCGTAGGTTTTCTAACAAACAATTATGGTCTAGTTATATCATGCGATATAAGAAAAAATTAAAAAATATATTTTGGTAGTACTAGTTTATTATGAGGTTGGTGAGGATGATTACGTCTTGACTCTTACTTTTCTTCATGTAGGCCTTATTTAATGTGGGCATTAGGTACATATATATAGGAATTTTAATTCCTCGTCGATGGGTATAATAATTAATTAATAATGCAATTAAAGATGGCCGGGTTTGATTTGTTTGTATGAATTAATGCAATGAACTAGATCGAGGTACGTACGTTGCAGTTGAATTGGTCAGTCCATCCATCTTCTTCTAAAATAATACTCCATTAGACTACTGTAGTAGTAGGTAAGATGTTATAATCGATCCCTTTCGAGATCTGACTGTTGATCGATCGATGATCATACCCAATTAATTAATTTCCAGCTATTGAAAAAAGGGCTAGCTAGCTTATTCAACCATGCAATTCCTAACCTTTGACTGTCTACCAATCAATCGATATCTTGCCAAGGAAGACTGAGAAAAAAAGTTACTCCAATATACTGGACTACTAAAAAACTATTACGTGATCGTAAGTGAACTTTTGAAATTATATATGGGTATTTAATTTCAACACAAAAAAGTCAATCAGAGGTTTATTTTCTGTTACACGTACATGTTAATTTTTTTTTAAGAAAAACAATATATAGAGCGAGTTTGAGAAGGTTAATTAGTTAAGATACATGAAAAATATTTTCAAAAAGTGTTCAGGAAAATGGAATTAATGACTCATATTCACGGCTAACATTTTTAAAAACAATAATTTTAAAAAATAAGAAATGCTTAAGTGGCTCCTTGTTTTTAGGTAGGCACACTAGGGAGATATAATTGCTTAAGTGACTTCAAATAAACAATTACTAATATATAGTCCATCCAAGCATTATATGGCAGATATGTGATGGTCCCGTAAACCAAAATGTGATTTGGACTCCGGACCATAAAACACATAAGCAGGAGTATAATAGTGAATCTAAGGTGTGTCTGTGTGTGAGAGAGAGAGAGAGAGAGTCATTTTAGTGGTTGATCTTAGTGGTCGTACCTTTTTTTTTTTTGAAGAGGTGGTTGTACCTTTATGCATGCTTAGTGTAAGTGAAAATTATTTCATCCCCTAGGCATGCCACTTTTTTCAAGTTATATATTTGTGTGTGATCCCTATACATATGTTAGTTGTGCATGATATCACATACTCCAATGTGTAGTCTCTAAAAATTGTTCACTAAGGCAATTCATTTTTGAGTCAGCTTATTTCGAATTTTAAAACAGATCATTCTCTCATAATACATCAATAAAAAAGGCCAAAAAATCAATAAGTCAGCTTATTTTCCTTGAAATTTAGAATTAAATGACATGGTTAAAAAAAAAGTACAGGGACGGATTACAATGACGCTCATTGTGTAATAGTATTGCTGGTATATATAAGACGATATGTACTGAAAATCAAATGTCATAAAATTACTGGTGATTTTGTGAATTTATGGAGGGTGAAAAAGCTAGATCAACCCCAATAAGATGGTCTGATGGTCTT
Source organism: Gaultheria prostrata (assembly GCA_036023075.1). Lineage (NCBI taxonomy): Eukaryota > Viridiplantae > Streptophyta > Magnoliopsida > Ericales > Ericaceae > Gaultheria > Gaultheria prostrata. The sequence goes on along the minus strand of JAXBDA010000652.1, from coordinate 3,344 downwards.
GACCCGAAACTTAGGGGTTTCCTCCTTCCTAATGACTCAGGTTTGATTCTTCATGTCAATTATTCTTGGGGCCATCCCATTCCACATGTAAGCGTGAAAAGAATTGTGAGAGCAGCTATAAGGCTTAATCAAAATGCGTGTAAGCTGATTTGAAACACTCTGCATTACTATAAAAAAAAACAAATAAATAAATACACACATGGATTGGCTACCAATACCTTGGACATTTGGTAAATACTAGTACTAGTTTTACTCTGGTTGTTAGGGTCAGGTCAGGTGGTGGGCGAACTATCGAGGTAGGTGAGGAAAAGACACCATATATTGGTGGTGCCCATAATATTAGTATTATACATACACTACTACTACTACCACCACCACCACTAATTTGCTCCTCATACTCATCCCAAAACCCCTCATCTCTCTCTCCCACTTGTTCTCTTTAATTAAACTCCAGAAACACTCCATCAAACCCAATAACTACTTTAAAAAATGGGGGGTTCAGAAATCGAAAACAAAAATAGTAGTAGTACTTCAGTTGGATCAGAGGAGGAGGAAGAAGAGGCATGTCTATTCGCTATGCAACTAGCCAGCGCCTCAGTCCTACCCATGGTCCTCAAATCAGCCATAGAGCTCGACCTCCTCGAGACCATGGCTAAGGCCGGTCCCGGTGCCTTTCTCTCTCCTACCGACCTCGCCGCCCAGCTCCCGACACAGAACCCGGATGCGGCGGTGATGCTCGACCGGATTCTCCGACTTCTTACTAGCTACTCTGTTCTTAACTGTAGCGTGAAAAGCCTCCCTGGTGGTGGTGTGGAGAGGTTGTATGCTCTGGCGCCTGTGTGTAAGTATTTGACTAAGAATAGTGATGGCGTGTCCATGGCACCTCTTTTGCTTATGAACCAAGATAAGGTCCTCATGGAAAGCTGGTAATTTTTTAACATCTCTCAATCTCTCTCTCTCTCTCTCTCTCTCTCTCTCTCTCTCTCTCTCTCTCTCTCTCTCTCTCTCTGATAGTATGATCTTTTTCTTATAATATATGGAGTAATAATAACAGTGCTATTAAGACAGGCGGAGCCGATTAATTTTTATATTTTGAAATTTTAAACTTCAGATTAAATTAGATTGAAAAATAATCCAAAAAAAAAAATTGGACGAATAACGCAGAATAAATATTTTAAGGGAGAATTTTTTTTTATGAGGAAGAGGAACCGTAAGTACCAGAATTAATTCAAAAAAACATACTGTTTAGTAATAGTTAGGGATAATTTCATTTAGTATTTTCCATCATTCAATTCAATTTTGAAAATGAATTATGCAAATAATGGTATGTAATGCATATATGTATGAAAGAAGTCATCGACAGAAGCTATCAATTGGAGAGGATACCTACCCCCCATATACTAACTTGAAATTGCGTACGTTGTACTAGCGCTGTTGATAGTAGTGGAGGCTAGTAGTGTTAGATTTGTGGTGGAAACTAATTGTGATTGTCGTAACTTTGGTGAGAGCTAGGGATTAGTGATAGGGTTGTGACATACTATATGAGTATGATTTTCTGTGTCCTCCTCCAAATCTCCAGAAGTACTGTATCATTTACTGAACCACGTACGTATACACCTGATCACCCAACTCGATTAATTTCTAGAATTTCCTGAATACCCGGAACGATATAGTATAAGAGTTTGGTTGTATGTGTGATGTGTGCGTCGTTGTTAAAGCTGCTGGCGCTGGCCGGGCCGGTGTAACAAATTCATGAGTTTTGTTTTGTATTCTCCTACACATTCATTTGCTTGATCGGTGATATTGTATTGATAGAGTCATTTTTTAATTTTTGGTGATTGGGAAGATGAGGTTATATATGAACGTATTTATAGCCAATACACTCATATATAACGTTGATTTTCTTTGTGTATTACTCCATTTTTCTAGTTGAAAACTAGCTAGCTAGGCCTATGCGTGAAGCGAATTACTATAAAGATTTTTAAAAGAAGTGACATATGATCGGATGGATGGTCCTACACAATTACTCCTACTAGGCAATGCAACAAACAAACGATAGGAAGTACCAGAAAGTAAACAAATGGGCTCCACACGGCCACCAAGAGTTGAGAACAGAGACCACTTCACCTACCCTGATGCTTTTTTTTCTTTTTTCTTTTTTCTTTTTTCTTTTTTGAACAGCAAAACTTAGATGCTTCATTAAACTACTTAACTATTACAAAGGCGACACCGAAGAAGAACATGAGCATCTCTCACATCCTGCCGGGTGGCCTTTTGTAATATAATAATCAATAGTGGGCATGATCAAATCAAAACAAGCCTGATTGCGCGCACACCAAATCTCCCATAAAACACACACCAACTTACAAACATCCTCCTCACCCGGAGCTTCCTTAATCCATTTAGCAAACCAATCCCAAAAATTAAGCCTGCAATTATCATCAAAATTAAGCCCTAAACGAGCACTGCTCCAAATCTTTTTAGCAAACACACATTGCAAAAACAAATGGTCCACCGACTCATTTACTGTCCCGCACACAGCCCGTCAGTCACCATTTTCCTTCTCCTAAGACCATCCTTAACCCGCCAAAATGCCATGTAAAACCTTCCATAAAAACAGCCCGTACTTAGGAGGGAAAATAAAAGCCCAAATCTTTTTCCATAACTTAACAGCCTCACAATCAGTCTCCCCAGGATATTTTAAAAAAACAGCTAGAAAGTAAGCTGATTTTACCGTAAATTCTCCCTTATTTGACCGCGCCCAATACAACCGATCACTCTTACCCCCACTCAGCACATAAATGGACAAAATCCTTTGTGAGACCTCTAAAGGGAAAAAAAGCCTCAACCAGCGGTTTATGCCACGAAAACGATCTCCAATCCACCAAGGACCCTACTTTCATGTCACTAAGAGAGCTAGGCACCTCCCTTCCCACAAAGGGATTATCAATTCCATTTATCCACTCATCCTTAAACACCCGAATACTTTGCCCATCTCCTAACTCCCACTTGAGACCTTTCAACAATACCTACCCTGATGCTTGTTTGGTTGTCAGTATTTCCTTCCTTTTCATTTGCCCCCAGGGTGTTTGGCCACCTCTTTTTCATGTTTGCATTTTCTCTTTTTTTCATTGTAGCTGTTTGGCATCTCCAAGCCAAAACATGTTATCACAAAATGAGTTCTCAATTTATGGGTTTAGGGAAGAGAAGTGAGAAGTGTTGGTAGTTTGTATGATGCATCGATCCCGCCATCGCTTTCGCTGCGCCGGCGTGCACAAGGCCTAAACTTCTGGGGAGTATTCACGGAGTCCACTACATTCATTGGGCCCAATATACATTCAATG
>JAXBDA010000651.1:0-75782 GCA_036023075.1 Gaultheria prostrata | reverse complement strand
CCCCCCCCCTTCGCACACTACCAAAACTTCAAAAGACAGTAGAAACCCACGCACCTGCCACCTCCGTCGCTGACCAAACCGACAAGGACTCCTCGTCACCAACTCCGTACGCCGACGAGATCCAAAATGATGCAGACTCTCTCTCTCTCTCTCTCTCTCTCTCTCTCTCTCTCTCTCGACGAACACCGCCGCCGCCTCCACGACCGCCGACATGCCAACACCGCCACTTGCACGAAGGCTAAACACCACCACAACCACCACTGTCAAGACCCATAATTTAAATTCCTAAAATGTGATTCAGCCTTCAAGTGTGGAAAATGTGTTGGGGTCAAAGTGAAATGGCATATTAGTGTTAGGAGTTGAAGACTTGTGTAGACACCCCCGCTCTTACCTTTGAAGAACTTGTCACTATGTTAAAAGGAGAAGACATAGAGATGATGAATACTGGTGTGCTTGTGGGAAATGGATCTCAACTTTCTGTGGCTCACCCTGGACAAGGTTTAATTCCCACTCCTTCTACTTCTTTTCTTCTTTCTCAGGTCTTACACACTCCTGATATCACTCATAATCTATTGTCTGTTCATCAATTCTCTGAGGACAATAATTGTGTTCTTGTATTTTATTCATCTGGTCTTGTCATTCAGGATAAGACAACCTATCACATTCTGTACCAGGGCCCATGTCTCAAGGGGCTTTATCCACTTCTGAATTGCTCTAGAGTTCAAGTTTCTGAAACAACTCCTGTAGCTTTTGTGAGTACAACTGCATCTGCTATGACTTGGCATAACTGCAAGCTTGGTCACCCTAGCTCAAATTTGTTTCATTCTGTAATAAAACAATTCAAACTTCCTGTTTCTTTGTCTGATAATCTGAATTGTGTTTGTTGTCATATGGCAAAGAGCCATAAACTTCATTTTCCTTTGTCTGCATCTAAAACTACTGCTCCATTCCAGTTAGTTCACATGGATGTATGGGGTCCATCCCCAATTGTTTCTAATCAAGGGTTTGATACTATTTGCTTGTTATTGATGATTTTTCAAGATATTTTTGGCTTTGTACGTTACATTACAAGTCTGAGGTCAAGGTTGCCATTTCTAATTTCAAAGCTTACGTGAATACTCAGTTTCATACATCTATTCAAGTAGTAAGGAGTGACAATGGTGGAGAGTTTGTAAACCATTATTTACTTCATTTGTTTCTGTCCAATGGTGTCATTCACCAAACTTCTTGTCCTAATACTCCAGAACAAAGTGGAGTAGTTGAAAGGAAATACAGAAACTTATTGAGACAACCATTGCTCTTCTTTTACAAGCAAAGTTTCCTACACTTTTCTGGTTAGAAGCTCTTACTACTGTTGTCTTTTTGGCAAATAGATTACCCCATTCTTCTCTAAAATATCAGGTACCTTATATGTTGCTATTCAATAAACCACCTGAATATTCTTTGCGTAAACCCTTTGGATGTATCTGTTACCCATGGCTTAGACCTTATACAAAACATAAGCTTGAACCTAGATCTCAGCCTTGTGTGTTTCTTGGTTATTGTCCTGCTACGAAAGGTTACAAGTGCTTTGATCCTATTACATCTAGGCCAATTCTATTCACAACCCATTATTTACTCCACAAAACCCACTTTCTTCAAACAATCCACAATTAAAATTTCTCAAACAAAATTTACTCCAACAACCCACTAAATTAACCTAAACTACCTACAATACCCTTCACCCTAAAATTACACTTCCTCCCCTCCCCCCTTCCCCATCGTATTCCTCCTCTCTCTCTCTCCCACCTGTCGACCACCACCTCCCTCCCACTGGTCGAGCACCGCCTCTCTCCCTTCTCCCTCCCACCGATCGACCAGCACCACCATCGTCTCTCTGTCTGTGTGACCCTACAAGTTGAAAATTGAATTTCTGCTCCGTAGCGATTGCGGTATGTAAATGTCGAAATACATCATATTTTTCGACAAGCTAAAGCCGCAAAAATATGATGCATTTCAACATTAGCTTGTCGAAACGTGTGTTGTGAAATTAATAAATTTCTCAAATATCTACTTCGGTGTCCAAACGTCGAAATAAGGTATTAATTTCAACATTAGTATATCGGAAATTATGATGAATTTCAACATTAGCTTGTTGAAACATATGTTGTCAAAATATGAAATTTTCGAAGTACCTACTTCAGTATCCAAATGTTGAATATGTGCACATATTTTCTGTGTGTGAATGTCGAAAATATAGTCGTGTTTCAGGGTGTGAATGTCGAAATTCTGGGCAGTTTTTTCCAGTCGAGTTTTTAGTATTCAAATGGATTGGACGAGTGTTCCTTCGTTCTCCTTTGAGAGTGAGATGGCCAAGGAATTCAGAGGTGGAAAGGGGTGGCGGTGGTGGGTCATGGGTCAAAGGAGGTGGGGCCGGGCGTGGGTGACATCTGGTTCGAAGAGGAGGGAAACGAGGAAGAAGAGGGGGTGTTGGGGTGTGTTGATTTTATTTAGGGGCATTTCTGTCTTTGCACATTAGTGAAAATTGGGGAATTTTTAGTGGGTTGTATGGAGTAAATAGTGGGCTGTAAATAGAATCAGCCTACATCTAATAGGTACATTTCAAGACATGTTCAGTTTCTTGAACATGATTTTTCCTATCCCACTCTCTGTCAATCTACAATGTTTCAAGTCCTGCTCCTACTACTTTTCAAGTACCTCTGACTGATTTTGGTTATATGCAAGTGTCTGTGTTCCTCTTCCTGTTTCTACTGGTTCTTCTTTATTCTGCACCTACTTCCAATGCTTTTTTTTCTACCTTCTCATGTTTCCAATAATTCTTTTGTTTCAGTTCCTACTTCGGTTAATACCTATGATACTGCTCCCATAGTGTCCAATACTCATACTTCTCCTACAGCTGTTCCAGTACTTACATCTCCTCTTGTGTCATCTTCTATTTCTGTCCCTGTATCTACTTCTTCTTCCACTGGTCAGAACACTCATTCCATGGTTACTAGATCCAAAAATGGCATTCATAAGCCAAAACATCCTCTCATTTTGACAGCCTTGCATCAGTGTGATCCCATACTTGAAGTTGAACCTTTTCATTTCTTCCAAGCATCCAAGCATTCAGTTTGGAGGAATGCCATGGTGGTGGTGGTGGTCGTAGAGCGGTGGTGGTGGTGGTGACTGCAATGATAGTGGCGTCTGTTGACGGTAGTGGTGGAGGAAAGCGTTAAATACAAGCACTCATGAATTGAGCCACAATTAAGTAGCCCAAAGCAACTTAATTTTTATCAATTCTTTAACATACATTTAAAGAGGCACTTAATCTTTTAAACAACTTAAAATGTGGATATCATAATCACTTATTACTTAATTCATTCTGTTTCAAGTGTTGAATATTGATTATCAAACAATCAACTGCGATCAACAACACCCACAAAACTGCACAGAAAAGTGGCCTAAAAATTAGTAGAATTTGCATGTCAGATTATTCTAGGAGTAACCCCTAAAAAATGTATTTTTCTATACAATTTTATGTCTTTCTTTACACCAAATTAAAGTGCTCAAAGAGTACTTTAATTTGGTGCAAAAAAATTTCAAAAATTTTGAGTAGAAATACATTTTTTTACGTCCTAAAAAATACACGTTTCCCAAAGCACACATTTAAAAAGGGACAGAGGGAGTATTTTGTATAGGACCTATGAACAAAAAGTACCAGAGGACATAAACGTACAATCTTAATGTGAATCACACAAACTCAAACAGCAGAAAACCAGTAACATATACAAACTTTTGAGGCACTGGCCAAAAATGGGAAGAAAAGAAAATCAAGCTAAAATGAAAAGAGAAGAATGGATTCTTGGCTATCTAAAGTCTACCAACGCACAAAATGTGTATACCGTACACACAATAAACATGTATGTTCCGTGGAAGATGAGATTTTTTTTTTTTTTTATCGGCTCCATGGAAAATGATATATTGCCCACACTGGACTACTAAAGGCTGTGTTTGGATCTTGGATTTGCTAAAGGCTGTGTTTGGATCTTGGATTTGTGGGAATAAAATAAAGATGTTTGAAAACCCTTTTCCTATCGTTTTCTCTTTCCTCCATGAATTCAGGATCCAAACACATCCTAAATGCTGTTATTAGGGGCAAGCGGTTCATTAGGCTGGGCGAACCTCTTAACTATCATAGCCATGTACTTGCCCTGGTGTTCTGCTAGCGCCAGCTCCGTTTCGGTTGGTTCTCTGCTGCCGTCCCCAGAGAATACTCCAGCACCATAAGGTGAGCCACCTCTAACGGTATCCATTTTGAACATTCCAGCTCCAAACGTGTATCCAATCGGAACATAGAGCATTCCATGGTGGGCTAATTGGGTGATCGCTGTCCAACTGCAACAGTTAAAAGTCGAGCATATATAATTCCCAGGAAATTATAACTCAATCACCATGGATTACCATAGAGCAACTAAAATCTTCTCAAAATATCTTTCATTGAGAGGGCACTTAAAAGAAATCACGAAGTGTACAACTTAAGTACACAATATCCACATGTTCACCTTTCAGTACTTGTATTCGAATAGCAGTAAGAAAGAGGTTGCGACCCACAAATCTAGTGATATCCATGTTATGCATCGCATATATCCCTGCAGTATAGTAATAAGGAACACTAACCATAGTAAATCGACCCAGTGCTTGTCACAGAGTTTCCGAATGTTAAAACTTTGGCAGTGGATCTTTTATTTAAGATGTCAATGGTGTTTTTGAAGTTCGATACTGCCTCCTCTTCTGATTTGTTTGATCATGGATTTGTAGAAGAAACTACCAAGCAAATGTAAATAGTAGGGAAACCCTCCATTATTTTCCTTTCTTTTCCTTCACCTTTTCCACTCCTGCCATAATCCCTCATCAAATCCCTGATCCAAACACAGCCTCGGACTGGTGGATTTAGGGTGACAGTGTAGGTAGGAACTGCCTTTACTTCTTTTCATACCTATGCGCAATATTTTCTAACAAAATGAGGACACGGACGCCACGGGGGACATGGCAATATATATGTGTATTAAGTTTTTCCCGATTCAGATATGTATACATAATTAAATTATGATGAGAGAATAATATATAGATCAAATGAAGACATAAAATACTGGCTTATATATACACTCTGTTCTACATGGATTTACTGAATATAGTGCAAAGCTGATGATATTCTGAATTTCTGATATATATGCTGATATATACAGCTATACATATATTGATGTATACAAGTACATAAAATTACACACACACACACACACACACACACACACATATATATATATATATATATATATATATATATAGAGAGAGAGAGAGAGAGAGAGAGACTGACTGCAATAGTGTTGATCGAGATGCTCGATCCAAGGCATTGGCGCTTTTACTTACCTCTTTTTTGGCTTCAACCAGGTTATGGACAGGTTAAAGGACAGCTTATATTAGGGAGAAAAAAATAAAAAATAGAGAACCGACCTGAACCGACGAACCGGGATTTTTTTTCAGTTTTCTCTTTGGCCGGTTCGGGGTTTTTTCAAGTGAAACGAACCGGACCGAACCGAACCGGGAATATATATATACACATAACCCCCAGACTTCCCAACCCTAAAATGTTTCTTCTCCTGCAGCGACCTCTCTCTCTCTCAAAGAAAGAAACCTCAAGACTGTAGAGCAGAGACGAGTATTGGGATCCCATCACCGTTGTCATCGTCGACCCCTCGTGCAGCGACCCCTCGTCAGAGATCCCATCACCGTCGAGATGCCATCAGAGTCACCGAGTCAGAGATGCCATCATCATTATCGTCGCTCTGACATGGCTCTCCGTCATTGTCCATATATATACAATGAACTTCTAATAAGGGACCCTTATTTAAGTTTCCATGCGGACCTAGGGGTATTTTCGACTTTCCGGACCAAATTCGACGATCCGAACCGCTCAATTTTTTAGTTTTTACCGAAAATTGATCAGATCAAGCCCTTCCGGGTAATTTGTTTTGGAGATTCCTCGCGGGGGCCTTTAAAAACACGTTTTAAAAATATAGAGCGGTTCGGATCGTCGAATTTGGTCCGGAAAGTCGAAAATACCCCTAGGTCCGCATGGAAACTTAAATAAGGGTCCCTTATTAGAAGGGCTCCCTTACATAGCTTATGTAAGGGATTTTTCGTTCGAGATTGAATTTCGACAATCCGAACCGTTAGATGCTTTTATAATGTGTTTTTAACATCCGTTTTTTTATCGAAAAATGCTCGGATCAAGCCCTTCCGGGTATTTTTTTTTACGTATCCTCGTGTTGGATCTTAAAAACATATTTTAAACACATCTAACGGTTCAGATCGTCTCAGATTGTCGAAATTCAATCTAGAACGAAAAATCCCTTACATAAGCTATGTAAGGGAGCCCTTATAAGATCTTCTTCCTATATATATATATATATATATGTGTGTGTGGGGGGGGGGGGGGGGATCTGTGGACACACATTTTGTACACCCTTTTTGACACTCCATCTCAGCCATAGAAATAGAGGGCTGAGAATGAAACTTAATTAAACCCTCTCTGACTCTTTGTCTCCCCCGTCTTCTCCCAAAACACTGAACTCTCTGTCTCCCTGACTCCCGACGACGAGCTGCCCCTGTATTCACTCCGTCAAACTCTTCACTCCAGCAACTGTTGCTAACCTTGGCCCGACTTCGACTTCCTCGAAGCTGTTCTTTAGCACTCGTGCCTCGGACGGGCTGCGCTATCGACGGGATCAGCGTCTTCGTCACACTTAGAATCGACCTGCAAGTCAATCCCAACGAGATCTCCATCTCCAAAATCAACAATAAATCTTGAGGGCTTTTGGTTAATTTTTAAAATGATTTATATATCTGGGATATGTGTATTCAGAATACCTTTGTGTATCTTGAAATTCATTTATATGGTTTAACAATTCACGTTATTCTCTAATTTTCCATTGTTGGGTGAGTTTGCAATGTGGAAGAACGAATTCCATTTTGAGGCCAAAATCTGTGTTGATTAGTGTTAATGATAGAGTATTGGAGAGTGGTAAAGTGGATAGGAATGGTAACAACTCTGTATGTGATGCAATTGTTGTTGGGTCTGTGATGTTCGGTTTCAATGAAAAGGTCAACAGAGAGAGTTCAGCATTTTGGGAGAAGACGTGGGAGAGAGAGAGAGAGAGAGAGTCAGAGAGGGTTTAATTAAGTTTCAATCTCAGCCCTCTATTTTTATGGCTAAGATGGAGTGTCAAAAATGGTGTACAAAATGTGTGTCCACGGATCCGGCTCCTCTCTCTCTCTGTGTGTGTGTGTGTGTGTGTGTGTACTGGGTTTGCTGAAACTTCAAACGCGTCAAACCCAATACCGATTTAGTGTTTACGTATCATTTTCAATTAATTTTACTGGGTTTGCTGCCTTACTTGGGTTATTGATGCTTGGATCTTGTTGCTCATGTGTTTTTGGTTAGGCCGAACCAAACCAAAACCGGATGGACCGAACAGGGAACCGAACCGACCTCTAAAAACCGGTTTCGGTTTCATGTTTTCCCCGAACCAGTGTTTTTCCGGTTCACTCCAAAACACCCCAGAAACGGACCGAACCGAACCGGTTACACCTCTAGCTTATATAGATTTATAAAGAAGTCTAAAACCCAAATAGTATTTAAGTAATAATGTGTTTACCCCCGAAAAAATTTAAAAAAAATTACATATCTACCCCTGCCGTGTCCCCCTCCAAAATCAATAAAAATTAAGGGATAAATGTCCCTGTGTCCCGACATAAATACAGCTACCCATTTGGAGTGGCGGTGCTTCTTCATAGATTAGGCTAAGGGCTATCAAACATGCTGAACAGGCGAAAGATGTTTTCGACATAAGGTCCATTTCATGTACAGACTTCATGAATAATCCAGATTATGGACAGAATTTTTTTTGTGGTAAATTTATGGACATAATTTACTAGAAGAGTTCAAAAATGTTACGTACCTTTATAATTGATAGCTGGGGCTAGCTGTTAGATGCCCGGTAAGTAGTAACCAATATCCGTTCTACTCCCATAGCAATCTTCAGGTGAATAGTAACCAAAAGCTGTTATTCCTGACTCCTAATACAACTCGAGCCAGTGGCGGATATAAGAAGGGACCAGGGGGGTCACGTGGCCCCCCTAAATTTTATATAATCAGAAAGACTCCCCTATATATTTCTGTTATATTCCATTTCCCTCTTAAAAACTATACTAGTGTCTCTTAAGTATTCTAAAATTTCCAAATTATCCCTCCTCTTAACTTTTACCTCAACCAAAGCAACCTATTTCCACTCTATTTGCATAATATGGTTTGGGATTTTATGAGATTTTGGTCCAACCATGTATACAAAGGATATTTTAATTGACGACTTCACTGTCTTTGATTGTAGAATACTAGAAAATATTTTCAAAAGTGAAATTTATGAATCCTCCATTGACTTGAGCTACTCTTACTGCTCCAACTAGGTCTTTAAAGATTAGTCCTTTTGAGGTCCAATTTGCCTTCATCTTGCCAATTGGGAAATGCTTAGAAAGCATACATGGGGGACTGTAAGTAAGGTGAGAACCAAGCCACGACAAGTAAGTTTCTTTTTGCCTCCATAGATCAATATATGTAACTTTGTTGACTTTAAGTGTGCCACTCATTGTGTGCCTTCACGTTGTATCTGACTGTGGGTGAAGCCATTCCAATCTCGATCAGTGACCAATTTTCCACAGTATTCCTGTGGTAACCTTTTGCAGTACAAGCATACTGTGAATGACGCTGAAAATATTCAAGAACAACAGGACGTTTTCCTAGCCAAATTGCATTGTCATTTAGGTAAGAACTTATTATTTTGATGGATTCAAGAGAAGCATCTCATAAGGGAATTGTACATGTTGTGGGAGGTGGTGGGACATCTGTAATGGATTCAGAGACCATTTCGATTCTCGATTCGATTCACAATTTGACAACCTTGTGCTAAACCACAGTGAGACTGGTGTTCAATTTACTTTCCATAAAGTGAAAATACACAACTTCATGATGCCACTTGTGTTTCTATTACTTCCCTCATTTCCAGTCCCAATTTACAAAAAATACTGGCAATAAAAGCAAACCTCGGAAAACAAACTATGCTGGGATAGTATCCATATCATACCATCTCAGATTTTCAAGTTTCATTAGATATGTTGCATTACATATGTTTTTCCTGCTATTTCACATCCTGAGTAGATGCCATCGCAAGTTCATCGTAACTCCAATCTAATACGCAAAAGCTAACAAGGAAGCATCTTTTAAGGAAACCAATATAATTGATGGTAATACTAACTTCGAATTCATGAGAGAACCTAGATAGCCATACTGATTACCATGAAATCTGGATTTCATAAACTCTGACAAATAAATTAGCATTGCCACACTATCTTTAAGCAACCTACGATAACTCATGATGAGTACAGATTTCCAACTAATGAAAATCTAGATTGTTTTACTGATTATCATAAACTATTGAAACCATGAACGTGACTAATAAATTACCAATGACACGACTTTAAGCACTCTACGATAGTTAGCAACAACAGGAACTGGTGTAGCTCTAACAACAGAGAGCCCATCCCTCCCCGAGGGCTGGTCTCCCGATCTACACACTCTTAGTCGTTTAGTCCCTCCCAATGCTAAACACTTATTTCCAATTTATGAAAATCTAGCTAGTTATATACTGATTACCATAGATGCCAAGAAATTGGCAACAACGTTACCAACACAACTAAATCAAAATCACAAAAGGCGAATTAATGCACCAAATTTGACTTACGCAGTGGTCTCTTGCCCTCCTCCTTGTGTGCCAGTACTCACAAAGAATCCAGCAGGCACTCCGGCGAGCTTCTGCTCCTTCCACAACTGGCCTGTCGAATCGAAAAAAGCCTTCATTTGTGCAGACATACTCCCATACCTCGTCGGAAACCCAAACAACAACCCATCCGCCTCCACCAACTCCTCCGCGGATATCACCGGGATTTCCCCCTCCCTAGGTGGCACCTTCATCTGATCCAAAACCTCGGGCGCCAGAGTCTCCGGAACACGAAACAGAACCCCCTCAACTCCCTCAATCCCATCAACCCCCTTCTTCATCCTCCTTGCCAAACCCTCTATATGGCCATACATTGAGTAAAACACAATAAATATCCTCAATTTCTTGGGTAAAGCCCCATCTTGAAGTGGGACAGTGGAATCAGTTCTAGGGTTTTGACCCTCAACTGTGGTTGTTGACCGAATATCACTTGGTGGGTTTTGTATATTATCATTAGATTCACCCAAAGATGATCTTTTCTTGCTTGAACAACACCCTCCTCCTTTACCCATATACGATAACTGATTTATCTTCAATTAAAGATATCAAAGAAAAGGAGTGTGCAGTAAAATAAATATTAAAAACAAAAAAAGAAGCTCTTAATTTACAGAAATTTGGGTCATACCCACCAATAATCTTCTCACTCTGTTTGATGATTGAACGTCTTGATTCTCAAGTGGAAAAAGATGGGTTTGACGCAATTTGCTCAGAGACCAGATGAGTTGAAAGAAATGACCCAAAAATTCTACAGGATGGAGTTGACCTGAGTTAACAGTGAGTTGTAAAGAGTCAGATTTTAGCTGAGAACACTGAAACATTCGAATATCACAGTGAACCTCAGCTGGCAGTAGTAGTTGTCAACAGAGCTGGAGAGAATCACAGAACTGATTTTCGCACTAAATTGTTTACGAGTATTTATATTGTTATCCTTTCACCTTTTACTTTTTACTTCTTTTTTTTCACTCTTGACTTTTACTTCTAACTTGATTCAATTTCTTTTAATGAAAACAGGAGATATATAGGTAAGTTTCCTTCAAAGTTACTCTCTCCGTCCCAAAAAGTTTGGCCTACTTTCTTTTATTGGCCGTCCCGAAATAAAGGACCAATTTAAATCTTCAACAAAAGAAAGTCGGTAAATTCCATTTTTGCCCTTGAGATGCTTTTAACAATCAAAATAATAAGACCAAAAGAAGAATAATTAAAAAATTTAAAATTTAAAGTGCGTTTTAAAATTTTGAAAAAGCTCTCTGATTACACTAACGGCAAGATTTTTCACTTTCCGGAAAAAACTTTAAATTCGAAACTTGATTAACTCCTATTTTATTAGAGTCAACTAATGAAGGGCAAATTTGAAAAGTTACAAGTTTTGAATAATATCGTGTATTGTACATAAAATCTTGAAATTTATAAGTAGGCCAAACTTTTTGGGACGGAGGGAGTAAAACAAAGGTTGATTTTTATCAAATGAGAAAGAGATTTGATAAAATTATCAAATTTCAGCTTTTTTAATGCAAAAAAACTGAGATTAAATCAAACCTTTTACTCATTTGATGAAATCAATGATTGATTTTATCACATTTTGATAAAATCTTTTGGGAAATTAGGCCTTATAAACTAAGTTATCGTTAGGACAAAATGTATTATTGTAGACACCCCAATTTTGACCCTGCATCACCCCGATGATGAATAAAAGAAAATATGTGGAATACCTTGAAATGATCGATTGCGCCTTTAAAACCATTTGAAAACAACAAAGAATTTTCAGAAGTGAGAAGTAGAAGACCGGACGGCTTTAAAACCTAGACCGGCCGACCTTTGTCCCTTGCAAAGATCGGACGGCTTTGCTGTCAGGACCGGACGGCTATCTTTGAGAGCCGGCCGGCTCTGTCTGTTACCTGTCTTGTCGGAAAATCCGGGTTCAGAGATTTACTGCAGAAGAATATATTCCCCGCGCCAGGGAATATCATGATGATAAAAATCTCTTGCGTGATTTTGTGGGTAACCTCAGCGCCTATAAAAATCGATCTCACTCCCTCACTTCAAAAAAGGGGATTTTTTTGAGTAGAGAGGAGAAAGGTGAAAGAAGGTTCGGACGAGACCAGAGATTGCAAAAAGAAAAACATTGTAAAATTCTCCCTCGTCCAGTTGTATCCCTTTCCAGTAAGAAGTTCCATACGAAAGATATTTCAAAATACCTACTCAACTCCAGAAGTTCTCGAGGGCATTGAGAATCAAACCCAAGGAAAAACAAAGTTTCTTTCGGCGTTCGAATCGATCCAATAAAGGTATAAAATCGTATTTTCTGGACCGGGTTCTATAACCGCGGTCCTTTGAGGGGTCTTTCCCGAATTCGGAGTAACTCCAGTAGTTATCTTTGGATACGGGAAAGTTTATTTACAGAAAAATCTTCCCGAGGTATTGAAACGAGCGATTTTTCGTCATAATCGCGCGGTTCGGCCTTTCTCGGGATACATTTTCTCTCCAAAACATTTTCTAAACGTTAATACTCCTCTTAGGAGAATTTTTGTATAAAAGAAACCGGTTTTCGAGTCGAAACTCCATTCCCTCAAGAGGATAGAAGATATTTTGCAAAAAACGGTCAGAGGGCCGGTCGGCCCTGATTAAGGACCGAACGGCTCTTTCACCAGAGCCGAACAGCTGTCCCAGAGAGCCGGGCGGCTCTCCTCTGTTTTCCCCTGTTTTCTTATCCTCTGGTGCGGTTTACATTTTTAAAATTACACTTTTTCCCTCAATTTCCTTTTATTAACATTTAGTCCATTCACTTTATTTTATTTCCCTGTAGTCCTGTTAATTTCATTTATCTGTTATTTCCCTGTTATCTACTTGACTAATTGTCAAAGACTCTCAATAAAACATTTTTTAAAAAAGAAAATCCCACAAATATTTAGTAGAGACCGGGAATATCCCGGGCGAGCGGGGTGCTTTTCCAAAAACCTTCCCGGTCTGTAACTTGGCTTCCAGACCCAAAAAGAATCTTTTTCGCGGACCAAATTTTTTCCAAACGGTACAAAAGTCATCAATTATTTTTAAACGGTTTCTCGGGTACCAAAAAGATTTTCTAAATTAAATCCCGGGTGGCGACTCATATTTTTTCAAAAACATTTTCAAAACACACCGGAAGTGGCCGTCCACAATTATTGATTTTTTTTTTTGCCGTATGGCTATTTGCTAAAATTAACGGTTGATTTTAAAAAATATTGATTTTATCTGATTTTATCATTTGATAAACTCCCCCTAAGTAAGATTTTTTTTTTGTTTATATTAAAAAAATCATTTTTTTTTGCTTTGCTTTGATTTTTTTTTTTTTGATTATCAGTTTTCTCGACGAGAGAAGTCTAAAAAGTAAAAAATCATGAGCTACACAATATTTTGTAATGAAGACAAAAATGAGCTCTCTCCGCCGCTGGTCATGATACATTTGCATGACCTGAAATTGTGGTTATAGTTCCACGTTCAATACTTGGTCATTGTCAATTTGTTGGTACGTCAATTCAATATTAGAATTCCTTGAGGGTTCAACAAATAAATAAATAAAAAAGGAAGTCTTTTTCATTTGTCTACAATCGAATTTTCTGATATATACTTCTCACGATTGCGACGAACAATATCTGTCTATTCACGAAGCTACAAAAGAAAAATACGAAAAGAATTTCCATAAATTTGGTTGCAAGAGTACCTTCCTCCCTTGAGTAAACAACCTAGGTCACATTGAGCAAAAAAAAAAAAACCTAGGTCACATGAATGCGACTCTCTTGGGCATGAGCAAAGCGAGAGCTTGCAAGTACCTTTCAAAGAACATTCCAAGCTACTAAAATTCGTGAGAGAAAGTATCGAAAGCGGGAGAGGGAGCGGTGAGTCAGTATTGAGAACGAGAGCACAAAGTCCTACCAAAAGATTATGTTACGATAGTAATAACACACCAAGTGTCAATTTCAGCACCTCCCTAAATGTGTACACAGATTTTAAATACGGATACAGATGTGCTTGATGTCTAGCGCATGTGAATCCTCATGCACAAAATAGAAGTCTGTACATGGAGAAAATTTTGGGTGCAAATAGGGTACCGCACACATGGTGCCCAAATGCTCATCTCGGCCGTCCAAAAGTTTTATGGATGGCCCGATTTCTCTCTCTCTCTCTCTCTCTCCTAAAATTCAGACCGTCCAAAACACTTTTGGACAACCGAGATGAGCCCTAGGTGTACCGCTACGTGGTACCCAACTAGCACCCAAGTTCATGTAGTATTGTTCGGTTGTTTAGTTGTCTGGAAGAGCCGATTTTGACATTCAGATAGGCATGACCAATTAGCAGTTAGACTTGAATCACCAGCTGATTTATAGCAGTCATTGTATATGGTTCAAAGTTGAGAAAGGAACCTTTTCTGGTCAAGTTCAGGACTATCAAATTTTTGCCAGACCAACTTGGAGTGAACAAAAAGACTACTTTGATAACGAAACGGAAAACTCTATAATCAAAAAAATATATAGAAATGGCAAATGAATACAGTCCATCAATCTTATGAATACAATGCAGTAGACCTATCACGGTTTGGCTTTTCTTGTACCTAACTATGATTTGCACATCAAAGGTTTTATAACACCGAAATCCAATCTTACAGCAACGAGCATTGTTCTGCTATTACAGGGAACAGAAAACAAGCCTTTTGTACTGCAATTCAAAACAAGAAGCTTGAAAGTTAAACCTTCTAGGAAGCCCGCGGAAAAATCTTGGAATTGAGCGGCAATTAAAACTGGAATTGGAAACAAAAATGGAGTCTTCTTGTTGTTCCTAGAAGAAACCATTTCAAGATTCTTTGGACTCCCATTGTGGTATGCAGCCTTGGTAATGCGATTGTAGAGAAAACGAAGATATTGATACCTCCTTTTCCCCCTGGTGCATAGAGAACGATGAGAAGCAACTGAAGGAGCTTCTCAGTCTCTTCTTGTCATTGTCATGGATTTGGGAATTCGGGTCGTGCCGCACAGCAGAAGCTTTAAGGGTCTCAGGGAGTACGCAGTTGCAGAGTGAACCTATAATGGGCAAAAAGAATCAAATAAATAAATAGAAGGCTACAAAGGCAATTGAAATTATCAAACTAAAGCCAATCATGATATTTTCTGTACACATTACACAATAAAATAAAACTAGTTATGGACACCCGCAACTTCGACTTTCAAGAAATATAAATTACGGGAAAGTCATATTTGAGTTTGGCTGTACTAGGAAAACATTTTTAATTTTTATGGAGGGCAAGCTCAAGTTGTTGTAGGGATCCTTGTGAGTAAATCAAGCTACGAACTATATTCATATTGGGGATTGCGCCTCAAGTGCAAGGAACTAAATTTCTTGCACAATTGACTTTCATTTGTTCAAATGAAGAAGGTACCACTTGGGGGTCTAGTCATTCAAGAAATCAGAAGTTTCAAGATAAATTCACGGTTCATGTGATCACCTTATTAGGTCAGAATTTTCATTTATATACAAAATATGGGGAAAAAATAAAAAAGAAGAAGAAAAAAGCAGTTAGATAGTTTAAATAGAATCAAAACGTAAAGAATACAAAATATAAAAGACATTAATACCCATTCTTGCTAGTCGATTTACCCACTTTGGGATCCGGTTCCCAGTCAACTTGTAACATATATCCTCGCAGAAATGGTTGCAGTTCTTCACAACCAAGTGATATGAATCGCCACTATAGCTCGAAGACTGAAGCTCCATGAATTCTCTAACCTGAAGAGGATCCAAGTAAGTTGTTCCTATGAATAATGACTTTCTAAACTTGTAGCCAGGGCATTGCCGAGGTTCAACTTCGAAGACACCACTCGTTGCATAGTCATGGGCACCAAAAGCATACTCTACCCCGTGAACTGTGATCATGCAAGTACGGTCAATCACAAATCATTGCTTCCATCTAGTGAAATCAAAATACAAAACGGTGGAGCAACTGATCAATTCACCCTCCTCTACATGTGCTTAATAAAATTATAGTGTTGTCGGCAGCTACTTATTTTAGAAATCCTAGCACACTTCATTACAAGCTGCTTGCTGAAATTTGTGAAGAAAATAGGACTCAATGATTATGACTTATTATTCGTAATATAGCACATGAACCACGGCTTAGGTAAGATATGAAGCTCAACTAGATCTAACCTAAAGCACAAAATCCAACTGCTGGAAATTAGCAAAAGAGCTTTAAGTAGAACCAAGTTCTTCAAACCTCTGGACAACAGTTTCTAACATTTGTTTAACCTCCACGCTAGGGTTGAGCTGTAGTTCATAAGGATAAAGGCTTGTTGAGTTGACTACTCTGGTTGAGGACAATATGATAAGTGAAGGAACTTTACTGTTTTGGTGCACTTGTTTGAAACCAAAGCTTTCACTTGTATGAAAACGGAAATGGTTTACAGTTTATACAAAGGTAGCACTAGCCAAATGGAAGAAGTCTACCACTCTACCTGCCTTATTCAACAAAAATTTGGAAAAGAACAAATAAGTGAATAACTGAAGCGACATATTTAGTGCAATTACTGCCATCCAAAGACTGCCGCTTTGCTTCCAGACCATCTCTATTGTGCCTTTCTCATCTTCATAAGAGAGGCTTTACAGGGAAAGGCAGGCTTCAAAAACTTGCTACTTTCTAAAAAAATTGCACGTAAATCTATGCAAAAAATGGCTATGAGTGCGCTCTCTCTTTTTCAAATACTGTATCAAAACATTTGAAGAGAAGAGAGGTTGCATATTAATGTCTCAAGTATCAAGAACATCCAAAGGCTCGTGATCAAGGAAGGTGTATGAAAGTAGTAAAGAGTAAGCTGACCTTCCACACCAGTATGAAAAACACCAAGGCCAGCCCAATAGAAATAACCATTGACGGGTGTCAAGTCATAGACATTGAGATACACAGGAGAGCCGTCTAGATCATGGCTTGTTGACTTCACTTTTGGGAACATGCAAAAATGGGTCCTCAATTTGTCTCGTGAAGCTAGAGGCATGGCTGAGCGCCAGCCCTTCTTTGATCCAGGTTTCATGTATAAGGGTGAAACCAGGAATCAGTCAACACCTAGTTCCAACCTGCAATGTAGGAACATGAGCCAAGCAGTCCTTAACGGGTCATGATTAGGTGAAAATGAATGAGATTTATAAAACAATTACATAAATTCTATTGCACCGCAAAAAAGAAAAGAAGATGAGCAAATTATCTTGCATATGGTTTCCCCTTGATTCCTTTTGGCACATTTTCTTCATACAAATAATGCCATACAAATCAAAAGTTGAGCTTCATCTTTCAATAGACCTACTGGTTTCAGGCAAAAAAAAAAAACAAAGAAAAGAGATGGAAAAAGGAGAGATTCAGAAGCCCAAAAATCTGAATATGCCGTATAAGCATGGAAAGGTCTAGAATATCAGCATCATAGAATCTTCAAAGCACGCTGCTTGTGCGTACATAAGCCAAGAGATTCAAGAAACAGTATACTTGACCATAAAATTAAGGCCAACGTCTTTCCAAGTAGAATTTTCCCAGCCAATTCAGAAGATTTTGGTAAAATCACCATCGTGCTGTCAGGAAATAAGCACAGGAACATTCTTGGTTAGCTGATGCTATGGAGAGTCCCACTCTGGTATCCGCACCGCATTCGATTCATGAAGCTACTATGGTAACAACTGGCATTTTTCATAATGGAAAAGTGCTCCTCTTTACTTGAAAAGACACTTTTGTTTCTTTTAGCATGCCATTTGTTTCCCTCTTCAGCAACAGTTGGACTAACCCTAGGCGTACCTCTCATCCATCTTGGAATTTCAGCTTCATCACATATTGCTTCCTTAATGGGGGCAATGTCAATTTTCATTGCAATAGGCAGTGATTTTGGAGGGCGGAAAAACTGATTTGGTTTGGGTGAAAACCCCACAATCTTTGTTTCCTGGATATGTAGCATTTTGTTGCTAAAGATAGTACAAATGCAACCGATTTAAACCTACTATAATTTTGAACTTTATAATGGGTTCACTCACCCGTCCCTGTATATCATTAAGTAACATATGTCTATACCTGCATCTAGTACAAATTGAGCATGCACATCAAGAATTAGTAATTCTGCATGAACCAGAAAAATGTTAGATGCGAGGCCCAACCCCAACATCGAAGTATTGTCTGCTTTGCCCCAGGTCAACAACTAGCCTCACAGGTTTCTCCCTTTGGTCTCTAAGAGCATCTCCAACCAACGATGCCAAATTTGACATGACATGCCGAGTGAATGAATTAGCATTTGAACCAATTCCAACCAAAGATGTCAATTGCCTATATGCCATTTGACATCTCATCTCTCATGTCAAATTTGACATGCGAAAATGTAAGGTGTCAAATCTTTTCTTTGTTTACATGCCAACATAAACGAAGGGAATGGCACGTCGAACAGAAAGTGTCTTTTATTTTAAAGGGTGGAATATAATACAATAAAAAGAAGTATATTGAGAAAATGTCACGTAGGGTAGAGAAATGATGTGAAGGCTTCTAGTTTCAAAAGAAACTACATTTCCATAGTTTATAGGATACATCGTATCATGGTTGCATAAAAACCCTGATTTCACAATCCTTCTTTGTCTGCTTTGACTGGTGCAGACTTCAAGAATTCTGTTTTCCAAACCAACATAGGTATAAGATAATTTGGGAGTGAATACCTCACTGTTACAAACTAACCTAAGCATCAACCCATAAGTTAAATCTCAAGGTGGAACCCAAAAAAAACACAAAAAAATAAAAAAATACAGAAGGAAAAACGTTTCACTAAGCTGCATCATCAACTCCCAAATCTGATAATTTTACCCTAAGATGATGAATTTTCCAAATTAGCACCAAGAATAGAAAATGCTATAAAATAGAGTGACAAGAATGAAGAAGAGCATAATAGACATAGACAATAAAAAATTACCATAAGCATGAAGATGAACTGAGCAGATCGGAGTCATCACAAAACCCAGAAAGAAAATAACGAAATCAAGCCAATGCAGCTTTCAGCAAATAATAGAAATGGCAAATGCACATGGGTATTAAACATTCAACAAGAAACAGAAGAGTAAACAACCAAAACCAATTAAAGAATACTGAAATTAAGGGAGACCCATTTACCTTATTATCAAGATGCACCATCAGATCATGGAAGGTATATGCCTTTCTTCCAAAATGGAAAAACGAAATCCTTCCATTCTCATTGCAGAGAGAGCACCTGAGAATGGAGGATATGTGCCTGAGAAAACAGCGAAGCTAAAAGCACTGATACCTCTGTTGGTTTAAAGGGCCCAGTCAAAGGGGGAAAGGTGAAATTACAAGGAAAAGATCCAAAGGTGAAAGAAAATCTGTCGAAGCGTGCCTTCTTTTCTATTTTCCGTAGGGCCCTATTTAAGAATAAATTTTAGAACTCACCATTTTGCATGATAAAACTTTTTTGGTAAAATTGGTTTCCCACTATTTTCAGCAAACTTTCATTGACATAACCTTTGAAATAACCGTTAAACTGAAAAAAAAACAAATATGTTGAAAAGAGCATACGATCCGAATCGTACATCTTTTAAGATTTTAAGAGTCTCTACAAAAAATTAACTCAATCAGATATCGAAAAAGACTTAATTTACTAATTCGAATTTTGGTCATGTCATCTCATTATTTTCCTACATGTCTTCGGTTATTTTTCTATGTAGCATCTCCTTAGATTTTAAGCTCCTATAGGGGTAGAAATCGATTTAATAAATCAAGCCCTTTCTCATATCCACTTGAGCTGATTTTTACTGTGATCCTTTGAAAAAGTTTGAAACAAATAAACAGGTCAGATCATTTGAACCCCGAGGTGGGTCCCATCCACCCTTCAGACATTTGAACGTAAATTACTAAATGAGGAAAAGACAATAGCTGAATTTTACTGAATTTTTCAGTTTGTGCGGCACCCAATTTGTCATTCCGAAAGATTTGTCATTTTTATGGGGATCGCCTTCACAGTAACATTTTTAAGAGCATCACCAATGGTATTATCAAAATATCTAAATAACTAAAGTTAACAATATTTGTTCAAAAATTGGCTCACATTGGCATAATCAAAGATAACAACATTTTAGCCAATAACCAAATTTTAGGCATTTGGATAATCAAAAGTAACAACATTTTCTCAATAACCAAAACTCAATAATCAAATTTTGGGGACCACACCCTATTTATAAGTCTTTTTTGGTAGAATGAATTCGAAAGAAACAACATTCTCCCTCCATTTTTCAAATACTTACTTCAAAACTCAATTTTTTTGCACTCTCTCTAAAAAAATTGAAACTATCACTAATAAAAAAAAATGAAAATATGTTCAAAATTGGTCTCATTTTAAAGGTATTGTGAATATCTTTTAAATAGTACTAATATTATAAAAAAGTATATATACAAATTTAAAGTTGTACCCATTTTATGAATAAAAATAGAGTGAATAGTATTTTTTTATTATGGACACAAAATACCATTGTGACACTCCACATTGTTAACTTTGTAAATATCTTATATGGATAATCAAAATCTGATGTGGCAACTTTTGACTATCCAGTTTTAGTTATGCCGTTGGTGATGCTCTAATAAGAATACAAATAAATTACAATTTCCTTATTCACATTCTAGAATTGACTTATTTGCTCGATGGGGAATGCACTTTTGTTTGGTTTAGGATTTGAGGAGAGTAAGAAATAGAAAAAATTAGAGTAATAATTAGGGTTAAAACTTATTAAGAACCGTGCCAAAAGAGAGGGAATACTTCTGGAAAATCAAAACCAACAAAGTGGACCACAGTATTTCTATTGTTTTACCCATTTAGATGGTCATAATAAGTAGTCTAGCAGTAATGATTACAATATGGGGAGGATTTTCCAACCATCAATTGTATATGTTCCCAGTTTCAGGCATATTTGAAGCATCCAACTTTTTTTTTTTTTTTTTGAAAATGTTAGCATATCATTCAATACGCTATCCGGCATCGATTACATCAAAAGACAGGAATGAAACCACAACCATTAGCACGTGAAATGGGTACGGCAAGAGGTTAACTGAGCCACCGACTCGCAAACACACCTGCCTAAGCAAACCCGACACCTAGGGGACGGAATGATGAATCCGATTCAAGAGGTAGCGGTAGAGGAACCCAACGGATTCCCAGCTCAAACCATAATGCAATACAGCGCCAAGTAATCGATAACAAAAAAACAGAAAATAAATACATCAAATAAACTAACTAATCAGAAACCCAATGAAATTGGTACAACTAAGAACTCACTAAGTCACCCCCTATGAATCACCGAGTCACACCAAGTTCCAACGAGTTCGCTGACCAGTCACTTCTCCGGACGAGTCCAAGCTCCCATAGCCGCCGCCCATGGCATCGGAGAGCTTTATTAGCCGGAGGGGGCAGAGACACCCAAGATCAACCCATCGTCAGACTGACCCAACCCAAGTCAGGGAACGGAACAGGAATGGAGGTGTGGTGGGGGTTCAAGATGAGGGGAGGCTGTAGATCTGGGTTGGGGCAGAGGCTGTGGGGTGGAGACGGTATGGTGGTCAGTGGTGTAGGAGGTTTGGTGGTGGGAGCGGGAAGACGGCGGTCTGACCATTGATTGATCCAACTTTAGCTCCGGTACAAAAATGCTATTCACAAAGATAATACACCAGCAAAAACTCTACAGCCCAAAGATGTGCCGCCCAGGTAAGAAACAAATTTCTGATCAAAAAAAAAAAAAAAAAGGTAAGAAACAAATTGGAAAAGCAGTGCACGTACGAATACTGAACTAATAAAAATCTAAAATCTACTCTTCCCTGGAATCGGTCTTCCACAGAGACTTCGGGTAAAACCAGACTGATTGTGAATACGGAGTTTGGATTTCGAGATCTGTAACATTGCTCATTGAATAAACAACTTCATCCCATTTCACCACAAGAAAGTAGATAAACAAAACGGAAGCCATAGCTTGATTTTGAAGCCCAGAGTTTTTGCCAAATGCCAGGCACATCACAGACTAGTTTTTTGAGTTTTTTATACAGACAAAACTGACCCATATAATGCACTAGGGGTAAAAAGCTGCTAAAGAGAACGATGGGTGAACCATTCAAAGACAAACAAAACAGACGCCCATCACTCATCATTTTCTTCATCCTTTTCTGATTCTGAATTCTCTGCTTGAGTTTCCGGCCCTTCAATCAAATTGTTAGATGTGCTGTGGAGTGTTCTTGGCCCTTCAATTGCACCAGTTCCTCGTCTCTGCCCAGGGTGAAGTATATCGCTAGCCATTTCATTTGCTGATTCAACACAAGAACAGAAACAAAGCCACACAAAAAAGGGATGTGCTTATTTACGCTTTTTTAGTTTCCCAACAGATCACATGTATCTACTTGAATTGAAATGATATGCAAAACTGATGTATAATATTACACTCTTTTGAGAAACAAACAAGCAACCTCACAAATTCGTCACAACTAGTCTGTCTATTTTCACTATTCTGGATATCTCAAAAAATTCATCTATATTTTCAATATATTTGTCACATTTTGTAGTATACAAGAACTAATTGCAATATTATGATTGATTAAAAGAGTTATGCATATTTCTTCACGAAAAAAATACTAGGTGGCCCGATTAAACGACACGAAATTCAAAAAAAACGGATTGTGTTCTTCATTACTGACATGTTGAAGTTCAGAATGCAATGTGGAAGCATGACTGAAGTGGGTTCAAAGCATTACCTGACATCCAAATCTTTACAACAAGTGTTTTTGCAAACTGTATTTCTCCTTGGTGCGCGCTTACAAATTTACCCTGCAAAACCAGGAATGTATCAGACAACCAAAAAATGCAACTAGCAGATGTTCGATAAAATACGAAAAGGGATATAGGATATCTCTCCGTCATATTTTATTTCAACCTTTCAAAGAAGGAAAGGGAGCTGTCATGGAGAGGCATCTAATCCCTTCACCGATGAACTCACTACATTGGTTCAACAGCTGAAGTTTTTCTTGTCACACTAAGCTTTTCAACTCAGAAAGCTCCAGTGGCCTCTAATTTATCCACGTGTAGAGAGGAGAACCCAAAAAAGGGCTTTAAAATGGTAGCCATAACCATTTCGTCAAACTCCTTTCCTAGTCCTAACATCAAGGAGACCAGCAAATGGAATCAATGTCTCTGCATGCTATAACAACATGAGATGAAAACACTTTACCATTTCACCATAGGAAAACTCAACAATTTGGTCCAGCCTAGCTTGATGCTTCACCAGAAATGGACGCAGATGAGTCGCATACAATTGCTTTGCCCCCTATAAAAAAGAAAAAGAAATAATAAAACCCAAAAATGCATTTCCAGAATTCAATTTTCAGAATTCAATAATTTTCTGACTTCAATAATTTCTCAGGGACATTTTCAGAACTTCAATAATTTCTCAGGGACATTTTCAGAACTTCAATAATTTCTCAGGGACATTTTCAGAATTCAAATTTCCGCACGACAAAGCAAAGAATAAAACTCAAAAATGCACAAGCAAAATGTAACCAAATACAAATCAAGTGTGATTTGTATATACTCTTACACCCATATTGCAACCTCTTATGACTCCCACATAAGCAGATTCTGAGTATGAAACAAGTGGGAAAGGTGGACAGATAAGAACAACACACATATCATCTGTAAACACCTTCTACAGAGGCCAAATTTATTGAACGATTCTAACAAAAAATCAATTATATTAAGTCTTCAAAATTGGCTTTTGGAAATTGGGAATTGTACTCTCCATTGTCTATGTAAACAGATTAGCGTGCCAAAATTCTTGAAATTTCCTAGAAAGAAACAATACACTGATAGAGATCAATGAGAGAATGCTGCAAAACAATTTGAACGTTAGAAATATTTGGGGCTAGTTTGGGTAAGGCAACAAAAAATGAAGGAGCAATTTGGCACTGGCTAAAGGGCATGGGGCATTTACTAATCTACATGCTGCAATTCAAAGGTCCAAAAGCCAATCATAGAAAACATGCTTCATATTCCTAAAAACTCAATCGCCAATAGGCCATGGATGTAAAAGGAAGCCAGCACGGAAAACCCAAAAGGTCAGACTCCAGGACATTATATCTCGATATCAATGGAACCACCAAGGAAACAGCACAGTGACTCTAAAATCATCATCACAAAAAGGAGAAACCCATGGTAACCAGAATTCCTAGTAGGAACCCTATAAGATACTCATGGTATCAGTTCTTCCCCTCAAGCAATCCTTTACCATTTGATGA
This sequence comes from Gaultheria prostrata, assembly GCA_036023075.1. Taxonomy (NCBI): domain Eukaryota; kingdom Viridiplantae; phylum Streptophyta; class Magnoliopsida; order Ericales; family Ericaceae; genus Gaultheria; species Gaultheria prostrata. The sequence goes on along the minus strand of JAXBDA010000651.1, from coordinate 51,596 downwards.
AACCTTACCATCCAGAAATGAAAATGAAAATAACAAAGACAAATCTGAATCGGTCTGACATGTCAATTGCAAAGGGCATGCTGCTGGTGCTCACCGAAAGTCCATACAGGGCTTTGCCCCAACTTTAATTTGCCCCCACTAGTGGACAGTTGGATTGGAGGTATTGGACCCCAGGATTAATCGATCTATTGGGCCGGCTACCGAGTAATAAAAAAAAAAAAGAGTATCATAAATGGAGTTTACACAACTTGAAAAATCAGGTTTGAGTTGAACTCCCAAATGGAGGTACTTTAAAGCACATGAGAGCCAGAAATTGAAACAAAGTGTACATTCAACCGTTCAATCAAATGGATATCAGAAAATGATTACTCCCTCTATTCCCAAAAGATTGTCCGGTCCACAAAAGAGAACTTTACATTTTGTAAAAAAAATTCAAACTTTTCTCCACAAATTAAAAGAACTCATTGATATCTAGTAACTAGTGGAACTCATTTCAATTTTGTTTGATAAAAATGCATTTTCTTAATTACTCGTTTGTAAGCCGGACAAGATTTTTGGAATGATGGTACTAGCTCTTTAAGAAAGTCGCATGCGAAGAAATTATGTAGCATTAGTGACTGGTGAGCCAAGATGCAAAGAAACTTGGAAAAATGTTGATGTTGAACTACAAAACTAAGAAATCAGTTTGAGATCCTTAGCATATAGTAAACATTTGGAAAAATATTGAGTTCCAACTGTACTAAGCATAAAGAGCAACAAAAATTTTGTCCACGGAAAAGCAGTTTCAGTCTCCGACCTCAACGAATGACCATTAAAAAGTACTCCATGCATAACTAGTAGTAATAGGTAACAGATCAACCACTACTTCCTCCAAACAAAGGGAAAAGAGAAGAATAGAAAAAAGAAGAAACAAGTCTTTCAAGCTTACATCAACAGATGGAAGTTGAAGCCAAACAAGAAATGCAAACTTCATGTGGTAATATAGCGGAAACCTGATGAAACCAGACAAAAGAAGCTTTAGAGATTGCATACCGTAATACACAGAAATCTAAAAATCCCACAAGGAAAATGAAAAAATAAAAACAACAGCAGATGTACCAAATTTGGGATAGAAACAATACCACGAGATTAATTTGTCAGTGAAAACTTCGGCAATACTAAAGGATCCATAAGCTGCAAACATTAGTCTCAGTGAGAACTGAGAAGTATAAAAAGGGGCAGGACAACCGAGAAACAAATTCACATAAATTCAGCATGGATCAGAGGAAAAAGCTTTACCAATGGAAAAATGAAGTCCTAAATGCAATTATTAGAAACTTGGCAATCAACAACCGCATGGCTAACTAGATCGATAAAAGCCTAACTTGATGTTCTGAAGCCCTCCAATTGTACCTTCGGTTCAGAAGAATAGTTCTAAACTATCAACCATCAAACCATTTTAACCAAAAGTGTTTTAGCATTCATGATGCACTACTTAATTTCTCAGATAGAAAATCCTAGATAATCACATATGTAGAATAGTATAGTATGTAGTACAACTGTAATCAGAGACAACAAAGAGAATAATATGATTGCCAAACTCTTCTAAGAATACCTATACCACATGAAATAAAAAATTAAAAGACAAAACAGCAGTAAGACTCCTTGTGATCGACAAAAGACCATCATCTTTGCTGGTTAATATGATAGATAAAAAAAAGTTCCGTTACCGAAAGGCAAAGTTGCAGCAGCATTGCTAACCTGCCCAATACAATAGCCACCTTTGTTGCTCATTTTGGTCTTTTGTCTCAATTGCTTTAAATGTTGAGTAAACAGGCAAGGCAACCCCCACTGAACAACTGCACAAGCAACATACGACTGTATGAGTGACACCTTACTAACCACTATGCATAGGATTTATTCTACTACTTATGTAAACTTAGCCCAGTGCAAAGCACATGCCACTTTGCGAGAAGGCTACCACAGATAAGAAAGATAACAATGGTTATTAAGTCGATTAATAATTTTTTGGAAGACTACACAGAACAAACTGAATAATAGCACTAATTGTTACTAGTTATGGATAGTCATTAATAGAAGGACATTATAATACGTTATAAGAAACACGATAAAGAAAGCAACTGCATAAAACACCTCCAACAAGGTAATAACCCACATGAAAACAATATCCTTGTTAAGTTATAACAGGAAGATTACAAATCATTTTACAGCTTACCATGCTGTTCGGACGACGATGTTGGAACCAAGGGGACAAAGGAGCAAGCGCAACCCAACCTGCATCAGTTGGAACTCAACATCAAAAGTCGATGGCTCTTCTCCATACAAAGTGGACAAGGTATGCAAGAAAATTCAGCTACCAATGGATGAAACGACGAATGCATACACGCATACATATGAACGCATGTGTGTGTGCAATGGCGGATCTAGTCAATGGCTGGGTGGGGCCAAGGCCCCCTGGCCACTTTTTTTTTTTTTTTTGTAAGTTTCAAAAATAAATTCTCGCAACTTTTGCCAAGTATTTTTTTAACTGGCTACTGGCTGATGATAAGTTTGTTTAGGGTTTATCGATACTGGGAATTACAAAAAATCACTTTAAAATTTTCCAATTCAAATTAAAAACACGTTTTATATTCTCCGTGTTTCCTCGCGCAACCCCTCTCTATGCAAAACCATTAAACTTTCGATTGGACGTCGTTTGACAAGCTGCTTGTCTTTCTTTGGTTAGATGTTAGGTATTTACCTTAATGCAAACATAATGTGAATAAAAGACAAAGTTTGAATTTTGGTTTTTCTTAATTTAGAACTCAAGTGGCCTAGAATTTCACTTGGCCTTTTAAATTTTTCTTTGGATTATTAAATTTGTTAATTTAGAAATAATTGTGGTGCCGATCAACTGCCGCCAATTATCCTCACTTAGCGCCATCTTTGGTTACTGCCACGACGATTGACGTAGGATTCGTTATTATCTTTCTCTCTCTCGCACTGGGATTATATCCTAATCCAACAGGCGACCGCCCGTTGTCGATGTAGGCCCCCTGGAATCCAAATCCTAGCCCCACCATTGTGTGTGTGGGTGTATATATATAGATACATATTTGAAAAGGCTAAAGTAAAGTGCATTGAGTGAAAAGTGTCTTCTCTCTAACTTTCCTAAAATATGTACGTACATGTGAAAAGTGTATTGGAATATGTGAAAGCGCATTGATTGTGAAATATGCATCGGTAATAGTCGGAGCTGAGTAGAGCTGGTAAGAGTAAAAAGGAAAGAATTGTCGCTGGCTTCCCTTCCTGTCGTGTGGTCTATACAAGGGGCAAGGGAGCAAAACCATACAGACAAGCAATAAATATACATAAGTATACTGGTTTAACATCATCTAAATAGCTAGCGTGCAGATCTAAAACCTTAACACCTAAAAATCTTGAACAGCAGCATATTCATGTGTGTGTGTGTGATTTAAAAATCTAAAAACGTTCAAAATAATCTTCAATTCTATTGATTACGACTGACATTAATAAGAAGATGACGACTGTCATTAATAATAATAAGCATGCCCAATTTCAAGCAGTTCGATTGCAAGACTCAAAAATCAAGAGGACTCTTCAATTCTATGTTGTCGTGCAGGAAAACCTAATCACGTATTTACGGTCCGAGGAATCAAACTGCCAGAAAAAGTTTTCGTCAAACCCTAACACAAGTGGCTGAGAGAGAGAGAGAGAGCGCATACCTCAGTAGACATAGCCATTTTAGAAAGAGAACCTGAAAAAACGATGGAGTCGTTTGGATTCGTATCATTAACCTTTCCTGCTGAGCGTGACTAACAACCACGCTTTCTACCTTAACATCTTTACTTTGCCAACAAAAAATGATAAATGTCCAAAACCAGCTCCAACACACTCACATGGGTGATGGAGCCCACACACTTCACACTCAATTGTGTATGGGCTCTATACCCCATGTTAGTGTGTTGGAGCCATGTTGAAAACTTTTGTTGTACATGTATCATTGTTGTTTCTTTTTGGTATGCACATGTTTTTTTTTTTGGTTGTGTAAATGCACGCTTATTCATTGCTACGTACTTATCATCTAGTAAATCACATAATAACGGGAACATGGAAGCATCTTTGAATCACATCCTGAATTACTAAAATTTGTAAGAGTGAGGATTGAGAACACGAATGCAGTGCAAGAATTGAGAGCGAAAATACGCCGGACTTTTGAATGATTATGTCGCGAAAAGCATCTCCAAACCTATCTTCTATTCGAACATTTGCAATGCATACTTCATACCTCCAAATCACTCTCCATTCCTCTATTTTGGAAGGAATTTGACTCCAAGTCTCCAACCAATCCTACATTTTTGCCTCCATTATGGAAGATTGGTTTTTATCCTCCATATTTGGATTATTGAAAAAAGTTATGGAGGATCCTCCAAACCTACTTTTTAAATTAAAAAAATGCAAAAAGTATTAGATTTTGAGAGAGAGTATATAATGATTTGGAGAAAATGAGAGAATATTTGAAATAGATGATGAATATAGAGATATAAAGGATTGTGATTGGAGTATGTATGAATAGTAAAATCCTCTAAATTCACTTTTTGATAAAAAGTAATTTTAATTTGATCCTCTAAAATGGAGAAATAGAAGATGTTGGATTGGAGATGCTTTTCCTCCATCTTTTCCTCTATTTCTCTATTTTGGAGAAAAAATTTACTCCAACCCGTCCTCTCTTTCCTCCTCTATTTTGCAGAATAAACTTTGCTACTACACATATAAAGTGTACAATGATAATAAAATATACTCCAAAGTATAGGACAAAGAAATAGATGATACTCTAAAATCATTTTTATAGGAGTAATAAAAATGCAAAAGTATTTGATTTATAGTGAGAGTCAATAATGTTTGGAGGAAAAGTGAGAAAGTACTGTATTTGAAATAGAGATAAATATAAAGATATGTAGGCTCCATTTATTTCCATGTAAAATAATTAACAACATAAATTTTCATTTTTAGATGCTTGATTGATACTAAAAAATTGTTTTTATTGAAAATAATTTCCTACCTTCTGGGAAGAAAATCCATTTGAACTGAAGCGTCTTTATGCATAAAAGTTGTTGTCAATAGATACAAACACATTAAGCATGCCCAAAAACATCTATATATTGGCTTACCAAAGTTTGGAGAGGAAAACAATTTCCCTCATATGATGGAAAATATTTTACCATCAAATCATAATTTCTTGGATCCAATATTGTTATACATAAGTATTCTACATAACAATATTACAAGTCCCACAAAACTTGAATATTTATAATGATAACTATATTAATTTAATTTTAAATAATAAAAATTATAATTTATTTTGGGTCCCACATAGCATTCCTCGTCCAGTAACTATATGCGGTGGATCCCAATATTGTTATGCTCATTTAACTTTTTATAATAAATTGGTTGTCCAACAAGAAAGGATTTAATCATAATTAAATTAATTTTGGGTTCCACAAATGATGAAAATCGCCTTCCCGCTTTTATATTGTTATAGTTCTGGATTGTAGATGTACCCAAAGCTTGTAAATACAACTCTCAGGATTTACGAGCTATTTCTCAAATTATTTGTATGAGATGTAAAAATACCAACAAGTTTCTCTAATCAACTCAAGAGCCACATCAATTCCCTTTAGATAGATTTCAAATCGAAAGGGCAATATTTTTTTACGAAATGTCAAAATTGCCTCATTTCAATTCTTGCGTCCCAGACACAAACCTAGCTTAAGAAACTAAAACAATTCGACCAAAAATAAAGTAATACCCAGGGAGTTTATGCAACTTCAAATAACCTAAGCCCGTTTCAGTGTTGGCCTCATTCCGCAAAGGTTTTTTTTTTTTTTTGGGTTTATTGGCTTATACTTTTTTTGTTGATGTATTGTGAAAGAATGACATGTCTGGGGATTTGAAATGAGTTTATTGGCTTAAGAATTTTTTGGTTTTGTGTTTATTCAATTTTGCATTTGTTAGGTTTGCGTCAAACTTGTGGTAATTATAAATTCGTCTCGACGAAGGAATCGAAATTTGGTGAAATACACCCATATCACTTATGAAACATTATTTTGGTAATAATTTTTATTTACGTTTACTATTTGGATATCTTATTTGTGTTGTCTGTTTAGCACGATTTTGGTTTCCTGTTTTCTGTTTTCTAGAGTTTTATTTCCTTATTTTTATTTTCTTTTTCCTATAGTCCTCGTTTCCAAGCAACTATTTGCTTGGTCTCCACTCTAAGTAATTTCCTTTTTTTATTAGTAGTCTGACTAGTATAAATAAGAGTGTAAGCCTATGGCATAATTCAGCTTTTTATCAATAACAAATCTAAGTTTAATCTTTTTCTCTTGTGGATTCAAAAACAATCGTGGATTCGAGAACCTATCTCATTTGGAATAGTACGCTAACTATTCTCTCATGAATTCTGTTGCGTCAAGTGGTATTAGAGCAAGGATTCGCCTGGCTCGATGACATTCGTCAAAGAAAGAAGCATAAACCCTATTGATGATGGTCGTGTGAGTGGATTAAATAGGATTCGCGCTAAGGGATTTGCCCATAGCCGACATATGAATCCCAAAATTAATAGGAATCGCGTTGAGGGATTTGCCTGCAACCAACGTTTTAATCAAAATGTCTTTGCAGAAAATTCTAGTTATCTGCATGATATTGAGAATGAACATGGAGGCGTGATCTACGAAAATTATTATGAATATCAGTTGGTGATGTGACATCCGAAGTAGTACATGTGCATGAAATATACTTATCCATTTAGGTATTATGACAACTTACCTAAATTCAAGGCAATGAACATTTTGAGGATGTTTTAGATTAGATTAGATTTTAGACATTGAAGATTTCTTTGAGTGTATGAGAATGCCGTCCGAAAAAAAATGGAAATATTTGCTGTTAAAACTTGCAAGGCCAGTGCTACGATGGTGGTTACATATGCAAGATTTAAGAGAACAATTAGGAAAGCGTCATAATCACGCATGGTCAAGAATCAAAAAACTTATGATGGAGAGATTCTTGCCATGGAATTATGAGCAACGTTTGGAAGATAAATATAGGCCGGCGCATCAAGTTGCCAAGAAAAATGCCGACGTCGTAGAAGCCATCGTATTCAAAGTTGATGGTAAGGAGAAAGTTGAAGTAGCAATAGTTGAGACATTTCTTCGGTTATGCTCCTATTGACAGATGTTAATAATTTACCTCCAGCAAATTTCTCAGCTACAAACTAATCTTAACAACCTGCAATACATTTGGCCCAGAACAAAATACATTTTAGGAAAATTCGCTTGAAAAAGCATGCGAAAAAAAATTTGTAACAACAGCAAATGCAAACTGAATCATTAGAAGCTCAGAATTTGCAACCAAAAAACAGGCTTACTAAAATTATCAGAAAAAACGGGTACAATAATAAAGTTTTGAGAAGTACAGGGATCAAATTGAATATACTTGGAGAACAAAAGGCAATCCTGTAATTTAAACCACTTGCGATAGTCGTCGGAGTTGAACAGTTTGATTAGGGATTCAATCTGAAACTTGAAATTTCACAGAAGAAGCTGAGCTTTGCATATGTGTCAAGCCTTGAAAATGGGTGCTAGAGGGAACTCTCCTTTGGGTTCAACTTGATCATCAAACCAAGTAGGGATTCGAGACTAAAGGAGTGCCAACTTCAACAAATGCATCGAGAAAACTAACAAACGCAAGGATTGGCTAGCCTTTTCTCTGGATTCATTCAGTGTTGCTCTGAGTAGAAACCACCACGCACGAATAACACAATCACATGCACAACATGAACAGAAAAGTGGATTCCTGATGAGCTTGGAAGCGGATCTTGTTTCTGGACTCGCAATGAACTTGGAGGTGGATCTTGTTTCTGAACTCACAATGAACATTCTGGACCATGTCAACCAGTAAAACCAACCTCGGATTTATTATTCACATTCTACACCAGGTCAATCAGTAAAAGCAACCTCGGATTATATTTCACACCATTCACAGCATCGATTGAGAAAACAACCTTTTGGAAGCAAAAAAGACGGACTTGGCATCAGCTGCATAGAAATCGACATCAATCAATAACCCCATTCATGAGTGCCATTGTTACAAAGAGCGAGTTTGGATTATATAACAAACAAATTTGTTGTGGTTTGAATATAAGATAAAGAATGCAACATGAATCCATTTTGTTTTCTGAAACTTGTAAAGCAACTAGCAAAAGACTAAAAGTGGTGAAAAGGACCGGATTGAGGACCAATAGAATGATGGTAAAAAACCCTATTATCATTTTGATTAGTTTTGTCACATGACTCATTTCTAAGTGTTCTATGCCCATGCCTTTTAAGTGCTACCAAAAACCAAATGCAACCAAACTCAACCCAACTCAAAATAGAAAGAATGAAAGAAGAGAGTGTATAACACCCGTCATCACACCATTCAAATGGTGAAAATGCAAAAGAAAGAAAAACCACTTTCTTGCAGATTTTCAATCCACAATTAATTGACATATTAAAATGAGTCACTTCCCAATTATAATAAATGCCATACCTGATATTTTGGCCATATTAAAAGCTGCAGGCACATTGGCATCCGACTCAACAGCAGCTTTGGCTGCAGCAATACCAACAGCCAGGCTTTGCACAACATCTAAACCTGCACAAAGGGAAGCTAGGGTGCCACCAACCAAGCAATCCCCAGCACCCGTAAGCCTTATAACTGATGCAGGAAGTGCGGGAAAATGGAAAGCGGATATTTTAGAGCCTCCGTCAACCATTGGAGCCTTAAAAAACCAATTCGGAGGACAGCTAGAATTTATAGATAAGTACAAGTCACTGTCGGAACCATGACGATTGCTTCTCTTTGCACCCTTTTCCAGTAATCTAGGCTCTCCCTTAGTACATAAGAACACCCCATCTGATCCAAGCGTTAAAACCACAACTTTTATACCTTTCTCCAACAAAACGAAGATTGCCGGCTTGAGCATTTGGAACAAAGATTGTATTGAAGACTTAATTGTTTTCTTATCCTTTTCAATTGGACGAAAAACGTCTCGAGCAGACAATGCATTTGCCATGGCAATAAGTTCATCTTCATTTGGTGAAGTAAAAGTGATCTGTTGAAACCCTTACGAGGCGGTCAGGCAACATGTTAAGATACAAACGCATAAGCCAGAGATTTAGGTGAAAATAATAGGAATCCTGATAATCTAGTTTCAAAGGAGTTTTGCATTAATCCACATTTAAAATTTTACAGAAATTGAAAGCGGCAAGATCCACAACCAAATGATTAGAGCTCAAAAACTATCTTCTCAAGTATGGCACAGACTTAATATTCCACTTGGAGTACATAAGCAAGGAAACCTTAGCACTTACATGATTGACAACTGAAACAACTCTTTTGGATTTTACAACTGACACAGGCTCAAACCACACAGGGACGTCAAGTTCTGCAGCCACTGAGGAAAAAAAAATTATTAAGATAGCTGAATGTAAAAATAAACAAATAAATAGAAGATTTGTCTGAAGCAGAGTTATGCGTTGTCCATCTCCAAGTGTACAGTCTCAGCGAAGGAACCGTATAAGAAATTACTTGCTCCATTTGGTGACAGAGTACCGAGCATATAGGCAATGAAAGGGAAAGGCGAAAAAGGATTCAAATAGCCACCGCACAAGGCTTCCACTTGGTTTGGTAATGTGGTGACTAAATAGCACAAGTATACACAAAGTCCTTGTGACGTTATGCTTTGAAAGAGGAACCACGGACGACTTTTAAGTCCCGAAACAAAATAACTAAGGGCATTGTAGTGGTGTTCACATCTGCCAACAATATGCACCTTACACTACTGGTTTTCGCAAACAATAAAGACTAACTTCTGTTTTTTCACCATTCTTCACATCCGTATATCAGAGGTGTAGCTTTTCAACATCATAGATTGTAATCACCTGGCATATGTCTCGTACAACACAACATTCATTCACATCACTCTATGATGTTATTTCATACACAATCCCAGATGTCTACTTGATAACATCACAAAAAATATTTTTTTCCCTTTGTTCTGCAGACGAATTTACATTGGTATTCCAGCATAAAAAGTATGAAAATAAGGGTCCTTCAAGCCTCTAATAATTATTAATCCCAATCATGACAATCTATTTCAGGTTGGAACCTGGTCTGCACATTATAAATCATGAATTTCAGCTGACTTTCATATAACTGACAAAACTCTCTGAGAGAGAGAGAGAGAGAGAGAGAGAGAGAGAAAGAGATGACAAGGTACAAAAGACCTACATCTGCAAGATGCTTCCAAGGCAGGAGGACTTAAGTTTGCATCTACCATCACTACTGGAGCAGAGCGTATATTGTATTTGAATTGTTCAATCCATTCAGGTGTAAGGAATTTTTCCTGTGCCAGGGAGCAAGTGTCAGCAAATAAATAAGCAAACTTGGCAATCCTAGTAAAACCATAATCCAACAATTATGTTAAATTAAAACGTACAATTGCTTCCACACTGGCAACTGCGGCTGCCAGCTCTCCTTTGACATCAAAGATGTTGGATACAACAGCGGTCTCAATTTCTTGGTGCCTTTGAATTCCTAGTAAAAAGGAATCTTTCAACAGTACTGGAGATACGTACTTCTAACAATCCACTATATCTCACAAATAACAAAAGTTTGGAACTATAAACTAAACCGACATTCATGCATCTGGCCAAATGACTATGACTCCAAACTATCAAAAAACTGGTATGAAGGTATCAAAAGATTACAATTCCTACCTTCTACGCATTGTCCAGCTGATTTCCAGTGCTCCAGCAGCAAATTTCCTGTTGGAAAGAAAAGGCATCTGTTATTTACAGGATTAGCTATCTATGCGTTTCATTTGCTGCCTCCTACAGAAACCAAAAAGCAGCATTCTGCTGTATCAAACCAAGAAAAACACCGAGTCTAACAACAAGACTGTCACCAGGTCAGATATAAATCTTTTTGAAAAATAAGGAAGATAAGAAATGACAATCAAACACCCTTCACTATGTCAGATAGTATTTATTGTTCCACTTTCACCAAGCCACAAGATGGAAAAGTTCGCTCCAAATTCTAATGCAAGAACACAACAACAACAACAATAACAGAACCCATCTAGTCCCCAATCTAATGCAAAAACACAAAAGATAAATATTAAGTAGACACATGCATACATGTGGATTGTGGACACATTGGAAATCATTGAATAGGAAGACCAGTTTATCTAAATTTCAATGCTCGAATACCTGTAATAAGAAAGATAAAAACAAACTTCATTCCATATTTCTCAGCCTATTGAGTTTGGAGACCATTAGGAATTCTTTAATAGAAAGGTCATATTCATTGAGAGGTATAACCTGTCATTATTATGATTCAGTTTCTATGTCATCATAGAGCTCACCACATTGACTTTATATTTCTTACTAGCCAACCAGGATCTAAATGTAAATAATCACCTGCCATGTCAAGTCCAACAGCACTGATCATGTAAGGCCTCGTTCCAAGCTTTGACATGCACTCAGCAACATTCCTTGCTACACCACCCAACATATAATGCACCTGCATAAAGCTCCATAATATAGGTCGGATGACAGAAATCTGTACAGAAATATTTCCTAATAACTTTCAATCTACTTGAATTACAGAAACCTAGAGCTCCTTCACATGCTATGGGGTAACCCCAGTGAAACCTAGCACTTAGTAAACAGAAACAATAAACAGGCCATGTTTCTATGTAGGTTTTCAGGTCTAAGAAAAAGGCATTGAATAGCAGATGCACAAAAAATGGTAGATGATTAATGGCATCCGACTACTAGCCAAATAATCAACAGATAAAAACATAGCCACCTATTCATGAGGAGTCTTCCAATAGACCAGCCTACATCCCCTCACACTCAAAACAGTATGATTCACACACCAAGGTCCAAGAACACTAAATCGCAGCCAACAACTTAATGGGAAATGGAGGACGGGAATGAACCAGATGTCACGATGAGAATTGCTTGCGCAATATTTTAAGGGTAACAGCATGTGGATCACTAGACAGTGGATGCAAAAAGTAATTTTGGAGATTTATACTTTCAACAAAAACGTCGAAAATTGCATAAACCATTGCAGGCACCTTGGCAACCCATTCATCTTCTATAAATGTGCTAGTTGATTCTATACTAAACCCTCTGAACAATTGTAAGGAGTATAATAGATGCCATATGTATCCTTTATGCACTATACTCTTTTAAAAATCCATAATGCTTAAGAAATGCTCTACCCATGTCAAATATAAAGCATATTAATGGCATGGTAGATGATTAACAAAGGTAGTTGATAAGAAACAATTTATTCTTAGTAAATCTCCCACTAAATCATGACAGCTCCACTTAGAATGAACTAGTCCAACTTATCTGCCTAGAGTGGTGTATTAAACAAAAAAGGACAATGATTTGGCAAGAAAGTGCGTCATTGAAGTTTCAAGACAAAGTAATAAGAGTATTGTACAGTCAGTCATGGATGCTAGAGTTCCTTTGTCATGTCTTCATTTACATTTTGCAGTTAATGAAATACATTGTAACACCTCATCGGAGATACTGCCATACTGGACTGGAACAATATGATCAAAATTAACATATGGGTCAATGTCATTCTCTTTTCGTAGCATTAGGATTCAGGAGGGTCCGGTCAAGTGGCAAATCGAACAAAAGGCACTTTATTGCCTAGACGGGCTGCAATAACTGGACAATCATGGAATGAAAGCAGCAGCAGAAACTTTTACCGTGCACCCTTCAATTTAACAGTGAATACAACAAGAACAAGTTCTAAAGTTTTCAACAAATTGTTTTCAGCACCATTTACTATGATACAAAAATCAAAATCCAACAGTCTAGCAATACAATCCACAAAACAGGATGTTCACTCACAAAGTAAAAATAAAAATAAAAATAGTTGAGTCTTGAAAAAGAGCTGAGATTAGCCACATACCTTGCCAGGAGTGGTGGTTCTTGGATTTGCAGGTACAGAAGGAGTGGCATGTATGTCCAACACCATACCCCCTATTATTACTGCCTCTCCCTTAGCTTCCTTCACTTTCCCATCTTCAACTAATACCTGAAAAACATACATACATACAAAAACATTTTTTGCACGGCATACATACAAAAACATCGATAATGACGCAAATTCAAATCATCAAACGCACATGAAGATGAATTTGCAGAATGGTAAAACCGATAATTTACAATATGAAAAGAAACCCAGAATTTATACCGAGTGGCGATGAAGAGAGTTCATTTTAGACCTCCAACCGCTGCCCTCCGTTTGCGCCAAGACTGTACACTCTACAGTTCTCCAGCATTCATGCGAGTAATGATTGTTCACCAAAATCAGGAGCACCCAATAATTTTCCTGATAATGACTCTCTTTATTCAATGGGCTGCTTGCTATCTCTGGGCCATAACCCAATTCTATAGTTGATAGTGGTTCGATTTGGGCCAGTAGCCCAAAATGGGTCAATTCTATAGTTGGTCAACTCGAGAAACCAATTATTTAACGCCCGTAGCATGCGGTGGGACGTTAGCTTTAGTCATAGGTGCGGTGGAATATACTGGAGGAGAAAAACTTATTCACGGTAGAGACAGAAACTTTTGATTCACGGATGGTGCAATGGAATATACTGGAGGAGAAAAACTTATTCACAGAAGAGGTAGAAACTTTTGATTCACGAAAATCTAGTCATATCATGCCACATCACCTAGTTAGAAGACTTTTCTACTGAAGACATTATTCTTACGTGGAAGAGTTATAGAGATTGTCTGTTTCAAACATTTCCGTACTTGTCTCTTCCATGGAAGAGTTAACTAGGATCATTAAAGTTGTAGTCGTGATAGCTTGCCATTGGTTTTCCGCAATTCTTTGATTCACGGAGGGTTTGTGAATAACTTCTGATTCACGGAAATCCACTCACATCATGCTACATCACCTAGTAGGCCTTTCAATAAACACAATTCAGCCAAATTCAAAAGGATCCGAATCAATCCGATTCGAAAATGATCTGAATCCAACTTTCACAAATCAGTTTAAGGCAATCTAGATTCAAATCTGTTAGATCACATATTCGATCCGCTAATCGGATCACTTAAAATTTTGAAATACATCTAAACATGTGACACTCCAACATAACAAAAGTAAAATTAGTGGACCGAATTCACAAATAAGATGTATCAGAATCTGATACGTTAATGCTCAGATTATTTGATTCGAATCAAACATATTATCGGGTAATGCATGGGATCCGAATTGTAGCAGATAAGTCCTAGGTCAAATCCGATACACTGATACGTACTTGAAAGTGTACAAAAGTGGCCAGTTGGTTGTTACTAAAACCAATCTGAGCTTTGTTTAGACTTTGGATTTATCAGGCAATTTATTAATTAAAGAGAAAAGCAAACTATTGACAGAAAAGGCTAAAAAAAAAATTATAAGGAAAAAATGGGAAATCAAATTGGAAAAAGAGATTTCATTGTTCTTGTTTGGTTGGCTGGAAAATAAAGCTTTTTGTTTCCCTTTTGGGATTGTAGTACGGCAGCTAGTAAGATGTGAAAAGAAGACGTACGAGTCTTCTTTACATACATCACAACTTGTATGTGGTGATCCAAAGGGTCTTCTTACCATGTGGCCATATATGCATCTCAGACATAAATGGGTGGAAACCAGCATTGACTACTGCAGTGTCCCCAGTCCCCATAGCCGATTTGGACTCATTTTACCAAGGAATTAAGCAGCTCCTCTTCTGTAGTTGTGATTTTTGTGGGCACATCCCAACCCCAAAACAAGGATCGGAATCGTTCACATTATAACTCTCGACAACTTCAACCACACCGAAAATCATATTGATCGGATTCCGGTCAATACCTCATCTGCACTCATTTGTATTGAAAGAAACTCAGACATGGGTTAGAATCCAGTGTAAAACAGCACATTTATGATTTTTTTCAATATTAATAAGTGTTGATGAGGTGTTAATCGGTATCCGATCAACATGATTTGTGGTGTGGATGAAGTTCTTGATGAGAGCTAAGATGTGAAATGTTCCGATCCTGATTGCGGGCCCGGGATCGACCCACAAAAACCAAAACTTAGACAGGAGTGGAGAGGAGCTACTTCCTTTTACCAATCCATCAAACTTCTGACTCTCAAAAACTGTACATCTGTAGTGTCCCCCTAGCCCCAAGGATAGTTCGGTTTGTTGGTGTGTTTGTTCTCCTCACAACAATTGACCATTCGATTCTTGTAGTCTGGCTGCAAGTGAGTAAATTATTGTAAATCTCCTAATCTCAGCATGATTGGTCTATCTATGACTCGGGAAGGAGATTAGTTAAAGTGTACGTAAGCGACCCCAGACACTCCTGACCGTAAAATATATATATATTTATAAAGAAATGGGTTGTAGGTGGTGATCCAAAGAGTCTTCTTCGCATGTGGCCATATATGCATCTCATAAAGAAATGGGTAGCAACCAGCATTGACTACTCTAGTGTCCCCACCCAGTCCCCACCCCCAAGCCGTTTTGGACTTTACATGGTTTTAGGTCACAGAACCTCTCAGAGTCAAACGATGACATCTTTTCAAGAAATATGGAAGTGTCATATTGAAATTGAAATACAAAAGGAGGAGGAGGAGGAAGAATATTCAACTATCCACTATGTATATTCCAACCGAGGTATGGGCCGGATTGGACCATTGTATTGATGCAGACTCGATAATTTGGTATTCGGATCAGTTTATGCTCACCGTCCACTAGCAAATCTCATATTGTTAGGAATTGCAATTGTATAGAATTTTGGTGCGCAAAACTGATAAGTAATATGTGCCGTGGGATTTTGTTTTTAGCAATTTTCATACACGTTGATGATTTAAAATGAGTGAATCAAAATAGGTCATATCATCAGTTCAAAAAATAGGTCATATCATCATTCACATGTTTTTGTCGCCTAAATTATTGTTTTATACCTGTATAACATAGGAGTATTTATTATTCCGAAGGAGTTGTTAGAATGGGAGCATAACAACAAGTAAGTAACTTATTCGTTTGAACTCGAAAATTCTACGTCCACCGTCGACAGCAAAAAAAAATTCTTTTTTGCCACTAGATATTACTTCGATGTTTAACTTAAGGATCGATTATAAGGGATTAATTGTGGTGTAAAAAAAATAAAATAAAATAAGTTAGTCCGAAGGCTAATTCAAAAAATCTACTCCAAGTGTAAATTCAAAAGTTCGGGAGTCATTTCGAAATCCAAACATGGAATGAAATACGAGACTCACATATAGCAGATAACATTTTTCACCTACGTAAGTGGTCAATTCTTTCACGAAACTCCAGTTGAATAGTCCACGAAATATCATGTGATTATCAGCTTCTGTTGGCAAAATAAGTGGACGATCCAATCTCAACTTTCTATTTTTGAACAGTCCTATTTATTCAAAAATTACACAATGAATTTCGATACATTAAAATCTGTTATAGTATCATTCTGCTAGAAAAGCTGATTAAAAAACAATTCTGTTAGGAAAAAAAATGTTTTATAATACCAAAAATTAAATTGGTGGAATTTTTTTATTTTTTTGCCAATATTGTATACATCAGTGGAGGGTTAGTGGGGATAAGTTAACAACTAAAAAGGGTTCGACGTCTCTCTGTAAACTCGAATTCCAGACCTCCTTACAAGACAAGAGGTACAACCAGATGGGTTAACGACCTGTTATATTTGTGGAGTCGGTTGGGACTGTTTTGGACTTGGGAGCAAAAGTCCCCAACTAGTAGTAGAATTCAAAGGCACGTGGATTGGACTTCTAAGCTGTGCTTTGGCCTTTGGGTGCCGATTAAAGTTGAGATCTCATGATATAAAGAATATAGTGGAACCCACCTCGGATTTGCCAAAAGATTTTAGCAATTCACTTGCTAAAATTAATCATGATTTTAACAAATAAGTTCACCAAGCTAAAATCATGGTTGACCCTAGCTAAAATCAACCATGATTTTAGCACCTAGTGAATTGATTTTAGCAAATGGGTTGCTAAAATCTTTTGGCAAACCCACCCTTCAGTCGTTCTCTATTCTTGTAAAAAAGGCACTCAGACATTTTTCCATAAGAAAATGATGAGTGATTACTCTCTGACCATCACATATTGGCGTGGTAGTCACACATTTGGTAGTAGAAAAAATCCGTAGAACACCACGTGGTAGTGTCTCAAGAGTAAAGAATAATTTTTCCTCGGCATTATGGTAAGTTGAGCTTGAGGGGAAGGATTGTCACTAGCTTTTTGATAACTCGGGTAGACGGGCCAGTTTATGAGTTTCCGTATCAGTGTTCTGAACTTTTAAGTAATTGCATGTTATGAATTTTAATAGAAAATTAGCATTGAATTCCGATAAGTTTAATGGACCATAGACTTATGATAGCGACCATTAACTACTCACTTTCCCCTCAAACGGTAGGGACCGGGAATCTTGGAAGGCGACATCCAAGCTATTGATCTCGGCAATTAACGGCTCGTATTTTATTTTGGCAATGGACAACTCGGATCTGCAAAGTATCGAGGTGAAATCAGGACCATTGAAAACACAACCGACAGCTTGGGTGCCGCCCTACAGGCTACAGGTCCCGTTTCCAAATAATAGTGACCTGTTAGGTTTGTCATGATAGATTTTATTCTTAAAAAACACTAGATTTTTAGGCTGATCTCACTCCAAATTATGTTTTTATATGTAAACTATCATCGGATTCCTATGCAAGCGACGTAAACTGAGGTCTTGGTTCGATATTCAGACTCCACTTTTCAACGGTGACTGCAGGTCTATAACCGGATATACGGCAGCAGTATTTGACTAGCTAGACGAGATACGTGCCCTCCATTAATTGTATACTCCTATTTATTATACGTGAATGACCTGTAAGTTTGTAAGTGGTGGCTAGATCATGCAGTAGAGATCTTGAACGCCCCATACTACATCCCGAGATTGAGTCTTGCTCCCTTTCCCATATAATAGATTAGGAATGACGAATTAAAAAAAAATGACCTATATGTTCTGGCTCCGCCCCTATATAAGGCATATACATGCAAATGTGGTCCAAATGGTAATACTCCTAACAAATTACAACTGAGAAGAAAAGTCAATGGCAAAGATTTTTGGAAAGAAAAAAAAATTTCGTTCGTAGAAAAAATTAGTAAAATTTGGATTAATTGTCGTAAAATTGCCCACATGCAATATGAAACACATCATATTTTCCTAGAGATAATCTCCTGAATTATCTACAATTCTAGTGCCCATCAAATTATCTATTAGTCCCTCCGTCCCAAATTGCTGGTCCTTCTTTTTATTTTGGGATGTCCCGAAATATTTGTCTCATTTCTAAAAACATTCATCAAAACAGGGTTACTTTCCAATTTTACCCTTAAAAAGTATTTTTTCCATCTCAATTTGTTTGTCCATTATCTTTTATTTTATAACGGTTCTTATGATTTTGAAAACTTTGTATAGTAAAACTAATTGATATCTATCAAACTATATTCATATTGCATATGTTTTGAGTTTCATATAAAAAATTAACCCCACAAATTGGCTACAGTAATATTAACTGGACTTAGGGGCAAAACAGAAAAGACAATACAAAATTTGACACCCCTTAAAAACCCACTTTCCCAAAAGGAACAAGCAAATTGGGACAGAGGGAGTAGCTCGATAAATGACAAAAACAACGCACACAGTAATACACTTTTTTACACACTTTTAATATAGTTTCACAAACTCCAACACGTTTTTTACGCTTTTCAACACATTTTTCTTAAATTAAACATTTTTATGTAATGGAGAGACCTACTCCCTTCGTCCCAAAATTTTTATCCGGTCCGCAAAACGAGGACCTAAAAATAATAAGTCTTTTAAAAGAAAATTTTCAAATTTTTTTCATAAACTAAAAGTACTCTTTGATATCTAGTAACTTGTTTAAAAAAATTGAATTTTTTTTGAAAATTTTTGTGTTATTTTTAAGTTCTCGTTTTGCGGAATGGACAAAAATTTTGGGACGAAGGGAATATAACACAACGTGGCGGGAAGTGGTTTGGCAATGGCACAGAAAAGTTAAATTTTTGTAACTCATTGACCCCGGGCCATAACCCGGCCGACACATATTTATTTTATGTTTTGCTGTCTTTATCTTCAAACCTCGGTCACAATTTTAGGGAGCGTTAAGATTCGCATATTCTCGACTTCCGTATACAATTGTTCATCAGGAAAATAAAAAAATCAAAATAAACATGCCTAAAGATTGACACCTCCCCCTCTCTCCACGTGCGTGTCAACTACGTTAACTCATCAACTGTCTCTCTTTAATTTTCTAATCTAAACTTGTCAATGATTGATTTTTACTACTCCCTCCGTCCCAAAACAATGGTCTATTTTTTATAATCGTGTCACTCAATAAATTATCTATATTTAACAATCTATAACGTTTTTTATTATAATTTTATAAGCACACACTCATTTCAATTTTATGGGTCAATGATTCTCAATGTTCGCGTCATATAAAATTGGGGCATTCCAATTAATTTTCAATTCCGCGGCAAAAAAAAAAAATTAACTTTCAATTGACGATGGCAGTTGGCGAAGTGGTTGTGTAACAGTGCTAAAAGGCTGTGGGTTACGGTAAAAGTATGTGGTTCTATTATTCTATATCTGCAAGGTTAGAAGAAGAAAATACACTACATAATGATGATCACCATCTCGTGTAAGTTTTGATTGGGGCCCGTTTTGGCTTAGTGTAACAAGTGATACGGATGTTTTTATTTTTCTTCTCTAAATTACATGCATATACATTTTTTTGAAGAATAATATGCGTGTGTAGGAATCCGGTGCGAAAAAATAATATATGAATTTATTAATATCGATGAATTAACAACTATAACATAAACTGAATACCACAAATATTGTGCAGAAATCCTAAGTATGAGAATATAACAAATCAACAAGAAAGAATGAAATACGAGATTTATGTGGTTCCCCTCAAGGAGCAGAAACACAAGAGGAATGACACCCACTGTGGTAATCTACGATCTTCGCCATTCTTGATTGACATGTACGTTTTAATTAGTATTACATTATTTTTTGGGTTGATTTTTGTATACTACTATTTTTGGGTTTTTAGGGATTTGATCCCATTGAATGACAACGAAGTAAGATTTCTGACTTTCTCGATTTGATTTTTTGGTTGGTTTTTGCCAAAGTTAAGATTTTTCGTATTGATTCTACCAATCCGTTGTCATCAAACGTATGTGCTATCTCTATTAATTGCTGATCGATAAAAGAAAGAAAGGAGGGATTTTATGCTTCTCTCCCAATTGATCTCTCGGTCAATGAATCTATATCTCAGGCTCGAAGGAGCCAACATGAGGCCGCTTGCGCTTCTCAATTTTCGTAACCATGACTGTGACGAAGTAAGTTTCCCTTTTTTCTTTTTCTTCATCTACCTTTATAAATAAAAATTGAAATTTTTTTGAACCCTAATATTCTGAACCCCCAATTCCTAAAATCCTAATCTTCTAACCCAATTTTCACAATATTCCCAAGAGGTATTTTGGTGGCTGTCATCCATTATTTTTTTTCAAAAATCTGAGATTTTATCGAATCTCTTCTTTTTTTTCTCTTCACAATGGATAAAATCAAGGGCTTGATTTTATCAAATATTGATAAAATCCATTGGAGAACAATCTCTTACATCTCTTGGTCTGCCTCGCTGTTTTTTTCATTGCCGTCATTCTAATGTCAAAATCATTGTTTCATATATACTGTTATTTATGGATTGCTACATGGGTGTTAAAGTTCCTGTTTCAAGTAGATGGTGAAGGAATTTTTTGAGAATATATAAAGGGATCCTTGCTCTTACTTAATTTTGGGACTGAATAGGTTATCTTTAGGGATTGGAGATGTTATATTTGGAGTTTCACCGTCATTCTAAATTATTCAGAAATCAGCGAACGAAACGTAAAGAGGTTTTTTTTTTTTTTTTTTAAAATGGGAAATAATAAGAAGTTGCTAATAAGGACGACATATATTCTAACGGGAAAAAACAACTTCCATACTATTGATACTAGGAAAAGGTATAATTTAGCTGAAAGAATACAATGTAAGTATGTGCTTTATACTTTTCGGCGGGTCAGGTACCCTATTTAAATTTTCTTGAGAGTCTTGCACATTTCTCATGATGAATCATATTGTCCGAAATCAATATCTACATGCTAATTGTAATAACTAGGTTGTTGTGCGTGCTCCAAATATGTACGTAATATTAAGAAGTTGATATGAAGATGGCAAGGGAATACAAAGATGATGTTTTGAATTAACGGTGAAGAAATTGAAGCTACTCAACATTAGAGGCGCCCATGTTGAGCATAGAGACCCGTAGTTTTGATTTTGCTTAAATGCACAGAATCAAATTAGATAGGTTTTGTTTAATTGGTTGGAAACTTCTTCTTTACTTTGTTTTGGAATTCATTTTTGCTGAAATTAGTTTGATGGGCCATGTTTGTGGTATATTCTGAAAATTTATCTCGCTATAAGTATAGTTTATTCGTTAGAATGAGAAATTATACTTAGGTTGTGTTCAATACGTTATGTGCTGTGTTTTTAGGCCTGCAATTACAGCAAGTGTGCTATTTTTTGAACAACTTTTAATGCCTCATTAAATTGATATATTTTGTACTTGGCTAAACCCGTTTATTAGATGAAATCTATCTAAAGCTTCTTTAAGAACACTACTTCTCGGAGAAGTCAGTTGGGTTGGCAGGTTAGAGAAGCATAATTTAATTAAACTGTGTTCAGAACGCGTTGCTTCGTGTCTTTTAGGCACGGGCAAACCCTAGTTATTTTAATATGGGAAGATGAAATCTAGAATGGTATGCATAAATCCTACTATGGCCATCGATCTATTATTCTTATTTCCTTGCGAATGGATTGTAAATGGAGAAGCAAAATTAGAATAGCAAGTCATTAATTTCCATATTAATGAGTTGCATGTAAAAGGAAACCTTTTTCATGATTTTCAAGAGAGATACTATTTTTTTTTAAAAAAATTGCGACTTCCTAAATGTTTTCAAATACATTAGTTCATAGAATATATTTTCAAACATTCTAAAGGACATAAAACCTCAAGCTAAATTGAATTTATTTTGTGGGCATATAAGCTACTAAATTTCTCTTCAGTTACGTTTCCATCCTCATTATTGGATTGAGATCATATAGAGGCTAAATTAGTTTTTCTAATGAAGTTTTTCTGTCAGGAATCATATTCTTTTTTGTTTTCAGCAATTTCCTTTATACTTTATGATTTTGTTAATGTGGAAAATGAAAACAGAAAGGATCAATGTCCTTTAGGCTGAGTTTTAGCTTTCGTCTAAACGGTATTTTTGCCGTTGTCTATAGTGCGATGACATATCATTCATATACATGCATAAAAAACCATTTAACGGAAATTATAACCATTTTTTTTACTACAGTGGAAACCGTAATTTTAGTGAAAACTCACCCTTGATTTTATCTAACAAACTTTATAAAAATACAATTTACTACACTTTGATTTGAACAGCTCAAAAAATTCAATCAAACTTCATAAAAATACAATTTAAGTGCTCATAAAAGTACTACACTTTGATTTGAACAGCTCAATTAATTCAATCATTGCCAAGGTCTTTGTAGTCGAAGTGGCATTGCCCCTAATCTAACTAATTTTTTTTTAAAAAAAAGGATATTCTTCAATTTAAGAAAGAAAAAAACAATAATAATAAACCAATCATCACTATCCATAATTCGCATAAAAATGGTTGTCTGAGGGTTGGGAAATTCAGACCAGTTGGTTTAGAAATCAAAAGGCATATTGGAAAAGTTTTACAGTATCATTTGAAAAGTACTTAACGTAATTTTGACAGAAAATTGATGCATTGCATGTGCAGCAGGAAAGTTGATTTTTTTTCCCCAACTAATGTGTATAGCAACACCAGATTCTGTGGGATCTCACACTAATAATTGGAGGCATCTAATTTGTTCAAAATAATTTTTTAAGAGACTTTGTAAAAATTAATTAATTCAAATATCGATAAGAACTTGATCAATTTATTCAATTTCGTCATAATTCGGTGGCGAATATGTTGGTTGGGAAAGATTTAGTTGGGATGGGTTGTAGTCTATGAACTAAGGTCCCCCTAGATGGGTGCTCCTCTTGATGTATTTTTTCGTGGAGCAATAATATCATCTATTATCGTTTTGGTAAAAAAAAAAAAAGGAAATTGAGGAATGAAAATCCATTAAGCCCTTATCAATATTCAAAATGAGTTGATTTTTTACAAAAACTCTTAAAATCAATGTCTTGAAAAAATTGAATAGCTCCGATCATTTGTGAGGAACCCGAGATAGATCCCATGCAATCCGATATACATTTATTATTTCTTTAATTCACACAAGAAGATAATACAGTAGTAGTTTAAGGCCCTTGGGAGCTGCATTATGCATTATGTGGTTTTCCATTTTGGGTGTTTGAGAGGCGCATTATGAGAATTCATAACCAAAACCACACAATGTAGATACAATTTGATAGTCAGCCCTAGAAATACTTTTGGATTCTCATTTTGCATTATGGGTTTGGGGTTTATCATTTGCATGAAATGACCATATTACCCCTGTCCTTATTCGATATTTTATATAATAATTGTATAAACTATTCGAAATATTTTAATTAATAACATTTTACTTAATAATACTGCAAATGAATTTTTAATTAATAATATTTCAATTAATAATTGAAAAATATACCCCCTCCGTCCCAAAATGGATGTCCAAAACTACTATTCACACTTCCAAAAAAAATCATTTATATTTCGTATTTTATAGTACTTTTTACGATTTTAAAAAATTTGTTTAACAAAACAAAGCAAGATTTATCAAACAAGATCCATAATGCAGATATAATTCATCATAGCTTAAAAATTATAGATGATTTTCCGAGATAAGTGAATAGTTGTTTTGGACATCCATTATGGGACGGAGGGAGTACATATTGCAAAATCTATTTTAATTAATAATATTACATTTACATAATATTTTAATAGTATTTTAACTAATATGTCTTAATTAATGATATTTTAATTAATAATATTTCGAATGATATTTTAATTAATAATAATTCAAGCGGTATTTCAAAATCTATTCGAAATGATATTTTAATTAATAATATTTAGAAATAATTATGAATATTCAAGGGTAATTCATGCGCATATAAGGGTACCATAATAAATAACCAGGGGTGACATGGTAAAAAATCAATTCATAATCTATTTTGATGATTATACTCCCAAATACACATCTGTTGTAAAATCTATTTTGCACACATCTCTCAAACACACTCTTGAAATTCATAATATTATCTGATCATAATTCAAAAAGTCATAATACACAATCCAAAATCCAAAATGTAAAAGAAAAAAAGTAAAGCTCTCCCTCAAAAGCGTATGAACCAAGTTTTCCAAGACTAATCCTAATAAGCGACTTTGAATTTTTTTTGTCTTTATTTAAATTTTTTTCGTGTTACTTTTTGTCAAGTTTTTGTGTAATATTGGTTCGTCTCAATGAGAGGAATAGAAAATAAAATAAAAAATTATAATTGGAATTCTCACCGAAAGTAAGCAAAAAAAAATTCTGTCATCTTGACTTATTTTTGTCTATATATATTCAGTAAAATTTTGGATCAAATTTTTTTTACTTTTTCGGTTCCACTCGTCAAGACAAACTAATACTAATACACAAAAAGTTGTTAAAAATTTCACTGGTGCAAAAGATTTTAAATAAAAATGAAAAAATAAGTTAGGTAACTTATTAACCAAGACAGGCCTAAGATTATTTTTTTTAGCCAACAGAGAGAATTTCATTTCACCAGAAAAGCTATTGAGTCATCATGGGTGTGGGTGCCACTAATTTATAAATTGGAAATGTTCATTTAAAGTTAAGCAAGTCAATCACAGGGAAACACATGTTACCAAAAGGATAGGAACTGAATAGTACTAGTATGGAGTATTTTCTTGGGTCAATAAGGATGGCTCACCTGTCAAATAAAAATGGGCTCATTGGGGCCACACCACCTTTTAAAGTCTTTTCCCTCTCCCACAAATTGGACTCTCAATTATTGTTTCTTTTTTGGGGGGTTTTGTTTTCTTGTGATTGTCTTTTCTTAACAAAACGAATTGGCCAGTACCCATGTGATTCATCAGTACTCCTTCAGTAGCATCTGGATGACACAGTATTACATTTTTGGTCGAGGCTGGGATGTCTCTCATGTCTGTAATTTATGGGTGCAACTCTTTTTCGTTTCAATAATGATACATACACACACTTTCAACCACACACCCTCTCACATGTAGTGGGGCCCACCCCATGTGGGACCCACAGTGGACCCCACCACATGTGAGAGGGTGTGTGGTTGAAAGTGTGTGTATGTATCATTATTGTTTTCGTTTCATTGGTAAGACTATAATTTTTTTGAACGAATTTTGACAAAAAATTCGTTTCGTTTGGACTCTCAACTCTTTTTCATTTCGTTTCATGTCTGTAATGGATGAATCACATGCGTACTGACCAATTCGTTTTGTTAAGAAAAGACAATCACAAAGAAAACAAAAAACCCCCAAAGAGAAACGATAATTGAGAGTCCAATTCGTGTGGCCCCAGTGAGCCCATTTTTATTTGACAGGTGAGCCATCTTTATGAGCACTTAAATTGTATTTTTATAAATTTTGTTAGATAAAATGAAGGGTGAGTTTTCACTAAAATTATCGGTTTTCCACTGTAGTGAAAAATGGGTATAATTTCCGCTAAATGATTTTTTTTTTTTTATGTATATGAATGATTTGTCATCACACTATAGACAACAACAAAAATACCGAAAATACCGTTTAGACGAAAGTTGAAACTTAGCCTAAAAAACATCGATCCTTTCTGTTTTCATTTTCCACATTAACAAAATCATAAAGTATAAGGGAAATTGCTGGAAAAAAAAATGATTCCTAAAAGAAAAACTTCATTAGAAAAACTAATTTAGTATGATCTCAATCCAATAATGAGGATGGAAACGTAATTGAAGAGAAATTTTGCTTATATGCCCACAAAATAAATTCAATTTAGCTTGAAGGTTTTATGTCCTTTAAAATGTTTGAATATATTTTCTATGAATTAATGTATTTGAAAACATTTAGGAAGTCGCAATTTTTTTAAAAAAAATAGCATCTCTTGAAAATCATGAAAAAAGTTGTGATGAGAAAGAAATCGAGGCCTTTTAATAGCCTTCTTTTCTCATATCCTTGTGTAATGGGAAAAGTTTAGGTTAATCTAGTAATTACCTGGCAATCAGAAGTCTAAGACAGGTCATTCTCTTACAATACCTCACATAAAAATCGTGAAAAACAAGTTTATTTTAAAAACACCCTTAGTGGAACACCAGGGAGCCGGGAGCCTTCTAGTGAGCAAGCTCACTACAACCCTGTCCGCCTGAAGGTCGTTCTTGACTTTTTGGGAGCCTACAGTAAATACTAATGATGAAAATTGATATTGGCACTCTCCAAAGTGTTAATGACACTCCAAAAAGAAAGTGTGAATATCAGTCCATATAGGGATTGATATTGACACTCCCCCTTTTGGAGTGTCCTTAACACTTTGGGGAGTGCCAAAAACAATACCCTTAATAATTTTGCCCTTTATATTGGACTATGATAAAAGGTATATCAAACTAGCTAGGACGGGTTCTTTCGGGGTGTTTGGGAGCCTGCTTTCAGCTTTTTATTTTTCACTTTTTGGCATTTTAGATTATAGTCAAAATGAGTTTTGAATCTGGGAGAAGTGTTTAAGAGAAATGTGTAGAATGCATTTTGCAAAGTGTTTGGGAGAAGAATGATGAAAATGAGTTATAATGAAAAAGAAAAAGGAATAGAAGAAAAAGTAGCACAAAATACAGAAAGTGAAAATGAGAAAAGTAGAAAGCAAAAGGAGGTCCATACCTATTTTTGACTTTTGGCTTGGAAAGCTCAAATCAAAATGGAGAAGTTGTTTTGGTTCCAGGCAACCAAACAAAGAAAATGAGAAAAAGAGAATGAAAAAATGAAATAAGTAGGGGGTCACCCTCACGTGTGAATATTTAGGGGGCCGCACCTCGAGCTTTTGCTCTGACCCGACTCCGTGTTGTGTCCTATACTTCGTAAAATGTTAAGAAAACCCACAGAATGATAGTAAATTAATTACTAATTTGTTATAAAATTTACGGTAAAGAAAATCATTACTTTTTTGTATGGTTATGTACTAAAAACAAAATGCATATTTTAATGAATTGGACAGTCTATTGTAAGAATAATACTCAAGTTTACAGACTTTTGATTTGTAAAATTAAGGTAAGAAGACATGCGCTTGTTACAATACTTGCTTTTAAAATTATAAAGATAATCATGAATGAATTTGTGGAAGGAATTATAGAACAAAAAGAAAACTAATGAAAAAAAGAAGTAGGAAACATATTCACTTTATAATGATTTTCTTAATTTCTTTTTAAATAATCTCAGCAGATACATTTATGAGTTTTGAAATTCAAGTACATCCTAAATATCCATTTATACAATTAAATGACATTGGAATTTGGAATAAGTGATTTCTTAGAGAGATGATCGGATGAAAGAGAGTTATTTGGTTATGTAGGTAAGAAAGTGGTTGGCAGTCTTTTGCATTTTCTTCCAAGAGTGTGGTTAATCATACAAAATTTATGCAATCTGTGAAGATCATTCTCAAAATCCAAATACTAAATTAACGGAAACATTTAAATCCTTACAGATTCAGAATAAAACACTGGTAGAAGATATGCGTATTACTGTGAGAAACATGATCAATGTACAGTACTATTTACTAATTGCAAAGTGAGGTGAACAAAATCGAACTCTAAATAAAGAAGTTATTGAAAACATAACCCATATATAAAAGGACTATATCAAAAGGGATGAAAATGAGTATAACATGAACAGTATGGGTAAATTAAATTCTAAAATAGTAATTATAAGAACATTCCTTCTATTGTCAGTCCAATATGCGGATGATAAAAGTGTTCTTATTAAATTCTAAATAGTAATTATAAGAACAGACCTTCTATTGTCAGCCCAATGTGCGACGATAAAAGTGTTTTTTTACCGGTAAGAATGCTCTATTGTCATTTGTCAAACACTGTTACCGACAAAAATGCACTTTTACCACTCAAATAGCACTTTTATTGTCCGCCCATTGGGCTGTCAATAGAATTTTCTTTATAGGGACACCTCCATAATTTTTACTAGGGCAAATTTCACTAACCTCCCCCTGAGGTTTCTGAAATGACACTAACCTCCCCTGCCGTTACTTTTCAACGGACGGCGTTAGCATTCGCGGGAAAAGGACAAAAATACCCTTATTAATACACTCTAATGTCACTAAATTAATACACTTAATGCTGAAGTTTTTACATATAATAAACATACATATTTTTTCTCTCCATTTTCCTACCTATATATGCATTTTTTTTCCAATATCAAAAGTATTTTACTAATTTTTTACAAATTCACTTATTATCTAAATTGAGTAACAAACTTACATTTTACAGTTTCGATTTAATTAATGTTGTGAGTGACAATAAATTGTTCAATGAAAAAGAAAAGACTCGTGTGAATCAAATTCATATTAAAGCCGACATTATGCATCAAAAAATTGCATTACTCGCCTTGTTTGAGGTTTATAGGATTTTCCTTTTCGACGATTGTAATAAAAAAAAGTTCTTTTTATTTTTTTCAACTTCGTATTTAAACAAATAAATGCAAAGAGTTTATGCTCATGGAATTTTTTTTATTTTGTCTCTTACACTCCACCACGATTATCCAATTCACTTGGACGTTATTTGACTTAATAATCTTTTTGCAATTATTGTTTATCTTTGTTAAAAAAAATTGCTTTTGTTAGTTTTGTACAATTTTTTTGTATTGGTTCATTCCAACGAGAAAATTTAGAATTTAAAAAATTATAATCAAAAGTGTGAATTTTTTTTGTCTTTTTCAAACTTTTCTCAATTTTAGTTCATTTTTTTTAATATATGTATACGTGCTCATTTCGCTATATATGTAAAGCAATATTTTATTTTGCATGGTGATGTCCAAGTTTTCAATTTATTGCAACTCAGAAAATCAAAACTATAAAATATAAGTTGGGTACACAATTTATATAAATAGTGAATATGTAAAAAAATACTTTAGATATTAGAAGAAAAAAATGCATATATATAGGGAAGGAAATGGAGAGAAAAAATGTATAATTATTATATGTAAAATATTTGGCATTAAGTGTAATAATTTAGTGACATTAGAGTGTATTAATAAGGGAATTTCGGTCCTTTTCCGGCAAATACCAACGTCTTCCGTTGAAATGTAACGGCAGGGGGCAATTTTTGCTATTTCAGAAAAGCAGGGGAGGTTAGTGTTATTTCTATTGAAATTTGCCCTTTTTACAATTAGGCTTTTTTTTTTTTTGATCTGCTATTAGGCTTGAGTAAGAGTCTTTTTAGTCGAATAGGAAAAACAAAAAATGCCCAATTTTGTTTTTAAAAGAGGCAGGACGGCCCATCTCATATCACTAGACGCTTAATAGAGCTCAACTTAGTTTTAAAACATAAGCCCAAGTAAGCCCAAACACATATAATAGAAATGAGCCCAAACAAAATAAAAATAACTCACTCCCCCAAATGCATAAAAATAACTTATGCGTTCTTGAGATGATTTGCATTTGGAGACTTTGTATTTTGTGTTCTTATATAATGATTAGTATAATTTTATATTGTTTTGGCTTTCTCGTATTGTGATTGGTGCTAAAAAAATTATTTAAGTGTTGTACTCTTAAAAACACAATTTTTAGATTAGGCTTTAGGCGCTAAAAACTCTTGGGCCGGCCGTGTACTCTGTAAACCTTTTAGTAGTTCAAGTAGGGGTGAGCATGGACCGGATTGGTCTGGTTTTGTGAAAAACCAAGAATCAAACCACTGTATACGGATTATAAATTTGGAGAACCAAACCACCCCATGAAATTCATAGAACTGAACCAATCCAAACCATTAAAATATGGTTCGATTTCGGTTTTGAACAACGATTTGCTTGTAATTGAGATATCATCTTCTTAAATAATTTACGTTATTAAAATTGCATAGTTAAATTAAGCCAAAACTTATATTAAAATCATCAAAATTCACTATTTTCAATCAACTAAAAGAAAAGTGAAATACCATGGAATAGATTGTTAGATAAGAAAATTAGTTTCCAAGAAAAACATTAGGAAATCAATTGACGAAACCCAAGCCTTGTACTTTTCGTGTAAAGAAATCGTAGGAATAAGTTATCATATAGAAGTTTAGGGTATTAATTTTGGAAGTGAAAGAGTAAGGTGATGGAGTGGAGTATTAGGTTTGGAAACCAAAATATGGAGAAAAAGATTATATATACATATAAATATAAATTGTTCGGATTGGTTTGGAACTGGAACTATTGACGACCAAATTATTTAACACGGTTTTAAATTTTTTATAACCGGGACCAAACCATATTACTAAAAATCCAATCAAACCACCCAATTTAGTTTGATTTAGACTGAATTCACGGTTATTTTGCTCACCCCTAAGTTCAAGTATGTACACGCAAGGTGGCCAACAGTATTAGGATAATCCCCATCTTAAAATCAATACACTAGAGTCAAATATTTGACCTTTTTATGGACATAATCTGTTATCATCATCACCACCACCACCATGAGGTAAGTCCAACCCTTGATAGTCTATAAATATATTTTCCACACCACAAGAACAAAGAACTGTCCATCACTACATATTTCATTACAAAACATATATCCATAGGACCATAACTCCCCCCCATAAACACCTTCATCAACCTCTCTTCCTCTCTCTCTCGGTAAAATGATGGCGGAGAGGAATCCTCAGACAAATGGGAATTCCATTTCCGGCCAAAACAATATCACACCTTTTGATCCCCCGGTAAAACCGAAACGGAACAAGTTTGCTTTCGCTTGTGCCATTTTAGCCTCCATGACTTCCATCTTGCTTGGATATGGTATGTTGCATCATTCAAATTTCAAACCACAGCTATTTCTGTTTCTCTCTGTTTTCTGTATTTCTGTTTCCTGAATCAGTTTTCGAAGTACTTTAAAATCCGTTCTGTTGGACGGATTTTGAAGGAGTTTTCGGGACAAAAAAGTTATGGACCAAAGATACTTACTACTGTTTCTGAATTTCGAAAATCATTTTTGCTCAAAATAAATCAGCAACCGAACTGGGCAAAGTTCAGAAAAATTGGATGAGCTCATCTCCGGTCTCGTCTCTTTGGGTCTAGTCCGGTTCAGTTTTGAGCTTTTATAAGCTCGTCACGGACATATAAATGAAATGATCGAAACATTTGCAGAATTTGTTTATGCCAAAATGTCGAACATAAGTTTGATTACATTGATATTAACAAATGAAAACAGAATCTGAATAATACAGTACTAACTTTTTCACGGTGCAGATATTGGGGTGATGAGTGGGGCCGGGCTCTTGATCCAAAAAGATCTCAAAATCACCGACGTCCAGCTGGAAGTCCTGATGGGTATCCTAAACGTCTACTCCCTCCTCGGCTCCGCCGCCGCCGGCCGCACCTCCGATTGGGTCGGCCGCCGCTACACCATCGTACTCGCCTCCGTCATCTTCTTCGCCGGAGCACTCCTAATGGGCTTCGCCACCAGCTATGCCTTCTTAATGGTGGGCCGATTCGTTGCCGGCGTCGGAGTCGGTTACGCCCTCATGATCGCCCCCGTTTATACGGCCGAAATCTCCCCTGCTTTGTCTCGTGGATTTCTCACCTCGTTTCCTGAAGTTTTCATTAACGCTGGTATTGTTCTTGTCTTTTTTTTTTTTCTTTTCTTTTCTTTTCTCGTCATATTAGGAGAGTTTCCCAAAAGATTTTATCAATAATCTCAGCTTTTTGCATTAAAATCGAGATTGATAAAACCACATCTTTACCACATCTGATAAAATCAGAGAGATATCAGGGAATCTCTCTGATTTTATCAAAGCTTGATTTTATCTTTGATAAAATCTTTTGGGAAATTAGGCCTTAATACCCGTTTCCCGTATGAGATTGTTTGGCACCTTTTGCCTTCTTTTTTTTTTTTACTTTTGTTTTTGTACTGTTTTTTTTTTTCGGTTTTCTAAATAATTTCGGGTAATTTTCGTATCGAATTGATGAGAAAACCTGAAAAGTTAGATAGAAAAATACGACCGAGAATTAAAAGAAGTTCAACTAAATATGAAAGTAATATTAATTAGACAGGGTTTTTTAAAGAGTAAATTTCACTTACCTCTCCTGAGGTTTCTGATAACAACAGACACCTCTTATGTTCTTGAAATTGCATTGGCCTCCCCTATCAGTGTTGTCGGGTAACTTCTGTTAACGGAATATGTGAAAGTACGTTTTTAAAATTTCATTGACCTCCCATAAGGTTTGTAACAATTGCGGATGCCTCCCTTAGGTCTCTCTTTCTTGTCTGTTACATATAACTTAAAATAGGGTAAATTTCACTTACCCTTTCATTACTTTTTATGTCAAATAGGATAAATTTCACTTACTTAAAATTAAATTAAAATCAGGTAAGTTAGCTCTTATGTAAAGATTTTTAATGTGTTGAGCAAATTTTTTTAATGAATTCCTCGTCCAATAGGGGAGATTAGTGCAATTTTTCATCTTCGATGAGGAATTCATTAAAAAAAATTCATGTGTTGAGCAAAATTAGTCAAAGATACATGGTATAGGGTTGAGCAAAATTAGGGTTGGAAAAATTAGTCAAAGTAGTTGAGGAAAACTACATGTGTAAAGATGCATGGTATAGGGTTGAAAAAAAAGTTTACATGAATTTAAACCCATGTATTTTAGAAATTTTTGTTAATCTTTGCAAAAAAAAAAAAAATTGAAACTTCACGAAAAAGAAAAGAAAACCCTAATTCCTTTCAACTTATGCATACATATATACATTTGACTTTAAAATTAATCAAAAGTTTTTTCAAGCTTTGTAAAAAAAAAACTCATACATGCATATTTAAAACCAAATGTAATATGTGCTAATTTTGGAGTCAAAGGGGTAAAAATGGGTAATGAAATGGGTTTAGAAGCTCATGTAAGCAATTTTCGTTACCTACTAATGGTCTTCTAATTAATGGAGCCGGATTCTGTAGTTGACAACAAAACCAGAGGGGAGGTCAGTGTAATTTTTGAAAAGTGGGGAGGTATCTGTTATTGTCAGAAACCTCAGGGGAGGTAAGTGAAATTTATCCTTTTTAAAATTACTTTTGTATTTTCTAAAACTTTTTGTTCAGTTCCTTTTGGAGTGTTTACCTTTTTGAAAGTTGGAGTATATGATTTCGAAAGGAAGCGTGGATGGTGCAATGCATATCACAGCCGTCTATCTTGAAATTCAATGGTCCGGTTAAATTCACTAAAGCTTTATTACCGGTAATAAAGCACTTTGACTAGTAAGAAAGCGTCTGCAAATTTGGACCATTGAAAATATTTTTGGACGGCTGGATTGTTGCACTGCAGGGCCCGAGTCCGATTTCGAAAAGCTAATTATTTAGACCCAAAACTTAAAAGAAAAACGAAAAAATAAGTAATTAATTGAAGGAATAATTGGAGGTAGTACCTATCCCACCTTACTAGAGCA
This sequence comes from Gaultheria prostrata, assembly GCA_036023075.1. Taxonomy (NCBI): domain Eukaryota; kingdom Viridiplantae; phylum Streptophyta; class Magnoliopsida; order Ericales; family Ericaceae; genus Gaultheria; species Gaultheria prostrata. The sequence goes on along the minus strand of JAXBDA010000651.1, from coordinate 17,692 downwards.
TTTCCAATCCATTTCTACATCTCTATTTTCGAAACCAAATCTTTGTAGGAGATTTTTGTAATTTATATTGTCTTTTCTTCAACTTTTTGTATTGAAAATTTAGAGGGATCCATGTACTTTTTAGAGCTTGTTCACTTCTCATTTCCAAAAAAAAAATTCCAAAAGGATTCTTCCTCCATCTCTCCTTCCTTCAATCATTACTCACATCTCCCTCCCTCTAATAATTATCTCATTATTTTTATTTTTTTCTCTATCTCTCTCCAATCATTACTAATCTCTCTAATTATTACTCTATTTTTAAAAATCCATTTAAACACTCTAGAAAATGTTTCTCAAAATATTCTTCTTAAACTCTCAACCAACCACAGCCTGGTCTCTAAAATAGAAGTAGAGTATCCATTTTTGGAGACCAAATCTCAAAAAAAAAAAAAAAGATGATAATATTCTCTTATAATGTAAAAAAAGTTGAAGAAACGAAGAAAAAATTACAAAATCTCCCCTCAAACCTCAATATATGGAGATTTGGTCTCCAAAATGGAGATATAATTTGCTACTTTAACTAAGATTTCACCTTTTACCTCTAACTTCAATTGTTACACTAAGGGCCACAATTAAATAATAGTTTGCTTCACCTTAATGCCGCAATATGTAACTCATCTTGATGGCAAGTTGTGTGATAAATTTGTTTGGTGCAAATTTAACTTTGTTGGCAAAGTAACTCACAAAACTGATTTTTAAGAGTTCTACTTTCGCTCATTTTAACTTCTCTCTGAATAATCACCTTACGTTGAAAATCCTTTCTTCGCTGCCGTGCTAGTACTATTTTTGTGTATTTTTTTAATTTTAATCTTATTTTAAACAATTAATTGAGATATTTAAACACGTGTGTGAAAAGTACTACTATAATTTGACACTGACATTTTTTTTAACTAAACATAGACGTATTTATTTTTGGTCTTATAAATAGCAAAACTTTTTAAAAAAATGACAAAAATCAAGGGAGGAGGAGTAATTCAGTAATTGTATACACAAATAAGGAAATTGAATTTTGAAGCAGCTTAAATCAATATATATGTAATATTTTTTAACTCAAGTGACTTGACCAGTTTACGCGCATCCCATCTTAAATCCTTGTATTTTCTAGCTAATTCATCCTAATCATCTATTTTCTTCTATTGTCTTAGGTATATTACTGGGTTACGTATCAAACTACGCCTTCTCAAAGCTTCCACTTAACCTAGGATGGCGATTCATGCTCGGAATCGGAGCAGTTCCGTCGGTTTTCTTAGCCCTCGGAGTTCTTGCGATGCCCGAGTCGCCTCGGTGGCTCGTTCTCCAGGGTCGACTCGGGGATGCGAAGCGAGTTCTAGACAAAACATCCGACTCAAAAGAGGAGGCTCAACTTCGGCTCGCCGACATCAAGGAAGCCGCCGGAATCCCCGAGGAGTGCAACGACGACGTCGTTCAAGTGCCGAAACGCAGCCACGGAGAAGATGTTTGGAAGGAGTTGTTTGTCCACCCGACGCCCACCGTTAAGCATATTCTCATTGCTGGCGTTGGAATACACTTTTTCCAACAAACTTCTGGCATAGACGCCGTTGTTTTGTACAGCCCCAAAATATTTGAGAAAGCAGGTATATAATTAATCCAGTTTATTTTCTAAGTAGTAAATCTTACTCTTAAATAAATGAAATCAATATATTCTCACTATTCCTTATGCAAAATAATTAATCCAGTTTATTTTTTTTGTCTTTATTAAAAAAAGCACATTTATTAGTTTTGCATCATTTTTTTGTGAATTATTGGTTCATCTTGATGAGTGGAATCTAAAAGGTAAAAAATTATGATCAAAATCTTAAAAAAATTCACCAAAGACAAAAATAATCCAAATTTTTGTGGATTATTGGATTATTTTTGTCTTTACTCACAAAAATTTTAGTTTGGTTAATGATTTTTTACTTTGTACTAAATTTCTCTCGTTAAGACGAACTAATAATCTACAAAAAAATCGACGCAAAACTAACAAATGCGATTTTTTTCAGTAAAGACAAAAAGATAATCTGAATTAATTATTTCGGCAAAGGATGCTAGCTAGTAGTCTCTCCGTCCGAATTTGTTAGTTCATATTTGATATCCATGCTACTTTTCAATCGTTTATGGCGGTGATATTGTTTGTCAGGTATAACAAACGACGACATGAAACTACTCTGCACGGTGGCAGTAGGATTTGTCAAGACCATATTCATTCTCGTGGCCACATTTTTACTCGATCGGATCGGGCGAAGGCCGTTACTTTTGACCAGCGTTGTGGGGATGATCGTGTCCCTCGCCAGTCTAGGGATGAGTTTAACAATCATAGACCACTACCACTCCACCCATAAGTTGATCTGGGCCGTTGCTCTGGCTATCACCTCGGTACTAGCGTACGTCGCGACGTTCTCAATTGGAATGGGGCCCATCACTTGGGTCTACAGCTCAGAGATTTTCCCACTGAGGCTGCGGGCCCAAGGGACGAGCATGGGAGTTGCTGTGAACCGTGTGATGAGTGGGGTCATCTCGATGACATTTTTGTCCTTCTCTAATGCGATCACGATCGGCGGTGCCTTCTTTTTCTTCATGGGAGTGGCCATGGTTGGATGGGTGTTCTTTTACACGTTGCTCCCGGAAACACAGGGTAAAACCCTCGAGGAAATGCAGGTCTTGTTTGGCACCTTCTTTGGGTGGAGGGCGACGATGAGGGAATTGAAGAAGAACAATAGAGTTGATGGTAACCGAGGGGAAGGCGACCAAGATAACGTTAACAGTAACGGTCAGATTCAGTTGGGGAATATTAAGCACTAAGCGCGGTAGTATATTTATATCCGTTAAATGTCGAGTTGCTGGACCTTGTTTGGATTAATGAAAGAAAATGTTTGTTACTACCCCTTTACAAAAGGAAGAAACAGAAAAAGAGACAGAAAGAAATTAAGGAGATGCTCATGCCAGTTATGTGATGAGAGAGACAGGAAAAGGAAGGGACAAGTCATGTGTATTGGGGAAGAAGAAAAATATAATATAGTGGAAAGTGATTGAATGGGAAAATATTTCTTATAGTTATTCACAAAGTTTGATTTTGTTGAGACTTGTGATTTGGTTTGTTGTTTTTCATGGGAGTGTGAGGTGAATACTATAATTTATAACTCCAGAGGTAGGTAGGCAAAGTGGACATGAAAAATCAATAAGTATTTAACTATGAGGTCGGATATTCGAATCTCATGGAAGCTAATAATTCCAAACCTCGGAGCCACTGAGGGTTATGTCCGGTTATTACCTTCAGGGTTTCGGATTCAGTCGAGGTATGCACAAACTGACCCGGATGTCCGGTTGAAAAAAAAAAAATACCTTTAATTTTATAGAATGACATATGATCAGTTTCATGCGTGGTCATTATTCAATGTGTGTTTTTATATGTGAGGTGTCCTTGGAGCAATTGCACGTTCACCAACCATACAGCTGTTGAAGGTGTGATTTCTTCACATATATGCAGTTACGGAAAATGGATACGTTTTACTGGAACAATCCTCATACAACATGAATTTATTATGTACTCCCTCCGTCCCAAATTGATAGTCCTTTTTGGGATTGCGTGTCATTTTTAACGACTTATATATTTTAATGTGAACCTCAAAAAATATGCGTTATGGATCTTGTTTGATAGATCTCATTGACAACTTTTATACAGTGTAAAAAAAATTCAAAAATTATTTCGATAAATACATTATTTTTTAGTTTAAAAATTACACGTAGTTTCGTAGTGGACTATCAATTTGGGACGGAGGGAGTACATATATTTGGTTTTTGTGAATTACTGTTATTTTTATTTGGTTTTCACAATCAGAGCCGGCCTGAGCTAAAGAGAGCGTTGCGGCAGATTTAGGCCCCAAAAAATTACGAATTTTAAAGGCCCCATATTTTAGTACCCCTAAATATCTTTTCTAATAAAAATATATATACATCATTTTATGGTTATTTATTGTGATGAATAATGGTAGTATTTGTTTTTGGGAGTGTAATTTACCTACTTATATTTTACTCATTAAGAGATTTTGAAAAAGGTCTCATTTTGATTTTTACTTTAAGTCTCCAAAAAATCAGGACCGGCTCTGTTCACGATGAATGATGAGACTCTTCACATTATTATATTTGCAAAATTAAACCAACTTAAAAAGCCAACCATACCCAATGCAATATAGCCAGATGGAGTCTGAATCACTCCAACTCCCAACTCCTATCCTCCCCAATAATTACTACTCCCTCCGTCCCTTTTTAAATGTGTATAATGAGAATACGTGTATTTTCAAACTCCTAAAAAATGTATTTTTCTATACAATTTTATGTCTTTCTTTACACCAAATTAAAGTGCTCAAATAGTACTTTAATTTGGTGCAAAAAAAATTTCAAAATTTTTGAGTAGAAATACATTTTTTTACGTCCTAAAAAATACACGTTTCCCAAAGCACACATTTAAAAAGGGACAGAGGGAGTAATTGATACTAGCATAGTCGTGATATGCATGGTTGTATTTAAATTAATGATTTTTACTATCTTCTTCTTCTATTTTATTCAGGATTGGTAATTACCAAGTACGATGAAAAATAAAAAAAGGGTAGAAAAATACGTACAGATGCTCTATTGTTTACGTTTTCTTTATATATTAATTCAAGTCTCTATTTTCTATTCGAGCCACTGTCGCAGTAGTTTTTGGATCTTCATGATAACAAATAAACCACTTAATTATTTTTTAAAAAAACATTCATGAATTGACCAATTTTGTCCAATTTATATCCATTACATAGGGCTACTCATTGACATTGTCCGTTGATTGAATCAAAAGAGTACCCCCCAAAACTAGCTATTTAATTAAAAACATACATTCATTGGGATTATAGGGATAATTTTACACAACATTCGAATTTGGGAATAAATTGATGTTGCATATTCGTTGCAAATTGTTTTCTTAGCATCTTCTATAACAAACTAGCAAGAGAAAAATCATTCAAAGGAACTAATCAACTAATACTCTCTCCGTCCTATGTGTAGTTTTCCATTTTGGGTTGTCCCGTAATAAATGCTTGTTTTGAAAAGTTAATGAGTAAAAATTTGTAAAACTATCATTTTGCCCTTTTCAAAAGTTAGTGGATAAATAATTAATGGATAACGTGGAGGATAATTTTGTAAAGTTGAGGTAAAAGTAGCCTCTCTTCTTTCGGTTAACTTGTCAATATGAACCAATTTCTTGAATGACAATCGATATGTTTTTTTCGTTTCTTTCCAGTACTGCATTGTCCTTGCCGATGATCCTTGTATGGAAACTGAACTATGATCGTTTTCAACCCAGTACTAGTTGTATTTAGGGGTGAAATCGGTTCGGTTTTGGGCGGTTCGGGGTGATTTGTTCCAAGACCGAATCGGTTAGAGGCATAACATGTCAAGACTGATCCCGACAGATTTTGAATCTGTTTCGGTTCAGGGTAGGGTCGGTCTGGTCGGGGATTTTGGTCAATGGGCCTACTTGGGCCAAATTAAAAAACTTGTTGGGCCAAACCCACCACTTTTAGACGCTACCGATGATGAGCAACACCTCACCCCAAACACCAGCAAAGCCAACGCTAAACATCAGATTGAAAACAGTAGAATGATATGCATCTTTGGAAGCAATGATGTTCAGCAGCAAAAAAACATGTCACAGGCTGCTCATATCACCCAATGCACAAAATATCATTCTTAACAACATTAATTTCATAACGCAGGTGCCGTACATTTTTGTAGAACAAAACAGCTTCTGTAATGGATTTTGCCTTGTAAGACGGGATAGGAGAAAACATACTAGTCGTCGATCAGAAAGACCACCCCATCTTTCTTGACGAAATAATGCGTTGTGTGATCCACAACCTACACAGAGAAGAAAGTCATATCACATAACTATCCGTTGATTTCATAATAAATAGGCTACTGCTCTGCTATATCAAGGACCAAAGTCTTCATAAATCTACTATTCAACTTCATATGTGCTTGTATGATTGCATCCATAGTATGGAATACGACGACAATTTCTAAGCATTCAACAGGAAAACAGCTATTGCAGCTTATGCACAAAAGAAATAGCAAGATGACGTTATTTCAACCTCACTACATGTCATTCCAGATTCGGATAGGACGATTACACCAACTGCCTAGCATGCTGCGACACTGATGCAATGTTTAACTAGGAGTCCACACCTCCGAAGCAGCTCTCGATGGAGAGAACCAGTTTTCGGCATCACATATTCAGCTTCCTTTGCAACTAGTTTTATAAAGGGTATAGATTGGATGTTTCTACCTTAGGAAAAGGAAGAAACTTTGATTTGTGTTGAATTTCTCAATATGAGGGACCGCAAATATACCAAAAGGTCCACTCAAAGTCTCAAACTATTTGGAAAATCTAGAGAAGTGAAAGGACAAAAGATCGACACAAAACGCAGTGAAAAGTAAGGAATAGAAGTGCTTACATTGGTATTGCTCAGTTCCAAATTATAGAAGTCCATCATATCAGCTTTAAACAATGGCCCAGCATGCCATGTACCACGATTCAGCTTCAAAAACTTTGGGCCAGAAATTCTGAAAACACGCACATCATCAACAGCAGGGGGCACATAGAAATGACCACAGTGTGACTTCACAACATTCATGCGCTTATCAGCATTAACTTCACTTGAATCCACTATGGAAGGCTTCGCAACACCGAGATACCAAACATTGCCTCCAATTGAACCAAGGCACTGGGTCACACTTTCATGATGTGTTATGCTCGAAAACTTGAGTGGTCGGTTGTCGAGATGCATAATGTAGAACCTAAAAGAATGATGATTTGTTTACACAAGCTCCTTGAACAAACTTTATGACATGAAATTAACTTTGCTGGGTATACGAGACAAGTTGATAATATTGGATCCACGATTAATAGACCGACCACAGGATGCCTATATAATATAGCATGCAACATGTATTGTCATCATGCTAAACAAAATCACTTGGGGAATTCTCTATTGACACTATTTTTCCCGTACAAACAAGATATATTATGATGAAATATGGTCGTATGAAGTTTTCTAAATTCAGAACTGAACTTGATTACTCAAGGAACCAGCAAATTAAACAATTAAGATAACTTTGGTGATTCGAAACCTATAAATAACACAAACGTGGTATGCTTGTCCCTCTCAAGCTCATCAATTTACATTGGCAAAAAAAAAAATCCCCGCACAATCTGATCATTTAAACATGCAAAGGGACTTGCAATAAGCCGATAACCAAAACCGAGCCTTAAGACATCAATCAATTGGGGTAGGCTACCTGAATTGAGCTCCATCGAGAGAAAATCATATTAATGTCATGAGAATCTCACATGGTCTTTCAAGTAGTGACTCCACCTACCTAACTGCTAACACTACTCTCTTCCGGTAACTGTCCATAAATTGTACAATATAGTCACTAGAGACAGATATTTATTACAGATGAACTTGGGTTAGATATGATTATAGATAAACAGAAGCCAATACTCAAAACGTAACTTCTTAAGACATATTTTTCCAACTTCTTGAAGTTGTTAAGTGGCACATAAGCCAAATCAATCATAAGTTGCAGCACTTGAGCCAAGAACAAAAATTTGGACTGGAAAGCATAGGATGGTTACCCAAAAGCCCTAGCAAAGAGAAAAAGGAAGAGAGTACAAATAGAAATAGGTAAAATGAAGACCTTGGAATTCCTCTACTGAGGTCTAATTGAGCATCTTGAGGTCCGAACCCCTCGCCATCTGGCGATGCCTCAATCACTTGCCCGAACTCTCCGAACGTCTCGGCGGTTGCTTCGATTGGTTTCAGCCTCAACACCACTGGCGGTGGCATTGATTCCTCGGTTTTTTCCATCTTTCATTGAGAGAGAGAGAGAGAGAGAGAGAGAGAGAGAGAGAGAGAGAGAGAGAGAGAGAGAGAGAGAGAGAGAGAGAGTCACGACCCAATTATAATAACCCAGGAATATGAGATTTACATGTAAATGCAATTCAAAAAAAAAATATCTTACAAAAGCTCTGTTTTTACAACAAAAATAGTTTAGAACCAGTTATGAACACAAGTTATTACCACAAAGTCAAAAGAGCGCAAAACCTCTCATTTTATAAGAAATCTTGCAGTGTGGTACTAACTACTAACTTTAAAATTCATACAAACAAAGATACAAATTTGAATGTCATGAAACTTTCCAGAATTTAAAAATTATAAATCTATTTTGAAAATCACCAACTTTGCTAAAAAATTCAGTGCAGATCTCTAGATATAGTAGCAACAAGGGAAGCTAGTCCAGAAATGACCAGTTTCATAAAAAGGGACAAGTTGACCTAAATTTAGAAGCAAACAAGCTTCTTTTATGTCCAAATAAAGCAAACACATATGGCTAGATGATGTAAAAATCCCAGAATCAAATAGAAAACGAACTAGAAAGTATATCACTTTGAAGTGAGTGGAAATGCAAAAATTTCTGGACAGCTTGGACCTTTTTCAGAAGATTTCACTTTAGTAATCTAAAAGCCGTTCTAAACTTACTAAAAATCATGAGGTGCTATTGAAAACTTGTTTAACTAATCACAATGATGGAAACCTCTTCTCTTTTATCATGCCATGAAAAGTAAGTCCAACTAAAACTAAAAGGATTGACAGAAATGCTCGACGTCTAAATTTACCAAAGATTTCGATTAGCCACCAAGGCTCTGTCACATAAAATAAAATAAAAGTTTTTCTTTCCATTCGCCAAAAAAGACATAGCAAAATAATTCATGTGTTAAATCTAACATCAACATTATATGCCCAAGTAAATAAAAGATGCATGTAGTCAAAATGGTGGCCTCCAACGACTAGACTTAGAAATAACCCCAAAAATGTTTACTCCCATTGAACCCGTTGTATTAAACTCCAAAAAAGTTTACTTACTCAACATTGTTATAAAGGATCATTGTTATAAAGAATCATAACTAAATACCAAAATAAATCGAGTCCATAAAACATATGACAAGTCAAATCCAATTCAAATAGTCAAAAATAAGAGCACAGAAAACCGGGAGTCCGAGTCCAACCCATCGAGTCTTACTCATCAAAACTTGTTGTGTACCAACCCTAGGTGATTGATCAAGTCCTTAAATCATCCAAATTTATGGACTACTAACCCAAAGGCCTATGAGGCACCTTATTCTGCGTGGGTTTACGAACTATACACCTACGGATAACTCAGTATCCGTATGTTTCCGGCTACACAACACGTATAGAAGGGCTAAGCCAGCCTCCAATACATGGCTCACCAGCCCATACTCCAAATATATAAATTGAAGTGTAACCATTCACATCAAACTCAAGAAACTCAAAATAAAAATTGACGTGACTTGACTTGTTAACCATTGTATCTTTTTTTTTTTTTATCTTGCTAGATCAACCCAACTCTCCAACTACTTACGACTTTTGCCAAATAAGTGATAATATTCAAAACAATCCAAATGTGCTATAAAACCAACAATCATCAAGGCAGTAAAGTAAAACATTCGAGTAAGTAATATAGATTATCAACAAAATGGAACAAAATCCTCATATTAAGGACCACAAAATTCCTTAGGCATAATACTCTTATCACATTTCATCAAACACTAAACCTGTGAAATAGATTAGATAAAGAAAATTCCAACTAATAACATATACCTAAAATTAGGGCTTTTTCATAGATCATCATGCTTGAACACTCAACCATAATATTTCGTACATGGAAACTTGAATTTTATAAAGACTAGTAGAAAACCCTACCTCTCAAGGGAACAAAACCCCCCCAAAAATGCGAGGAAATCCCGAAGTTTTGCAAGAGAAACTTTCTATGTCTTGGCCTCCGATTTTGGAGAAGAAGAGTATGGGTTTGCAGGGCTTAAAGAGAGACGTGAGACACAGAAATGGAAAAGATCATTGTTCTCTGGTTTAAAAGGCTCCAGGGCCAATTTGCACTTTACGCCCTCAAAGTGTGTAGATACTACTATTCTACTTGCACATTACACTAGGCTTAGACTGTGTTTCGATGATCGAAATCTTGATTAGAAATTGAAATCTATTTATCGGGAATCAAATTCTTTAGAATTTTCTTTGGTGAGAATAGAAATATGATTACTGGAAATCTAATTCCTAGGAATTCGATACCTGGAGTAATTTCATTAATTAAGTAATCATACGCGAGAAACAATAATTTTGGAAAGTTACTAAAATCAAGATTTCCTTTTCTAATGAATGAGCCTGGAGTCTAAGATTCCACGAGGTAAGGGAGGAATCAAATTTCTACTCAATTTGGGAATGTGATTCCTGGTTGAATGTGTCATCAGGAATCACATTCATATTCTTGTCTTTTCCAAACGTCAGAATCATAAAGCATGGAATCACATTCATGTTTCTGTCTGTTTCAAACTTTTGAATCATGAAAAGAAGACATCTCATTCCCATTCCCATTCCAAATCCCCCTCGATATTGCTGCCATCCAAATGGAGCCGTATGAAAAATCTTTAAAGGTAGTTACGCGTTCACTTCTATTTTATCTTTTGATTTTTTGTCATAAGTAGTTGTAGTTCGTTAAATAAGTAAAATTATTGAATCAAGGTAATTTGTCTTTGTTGTTGTTTGTTGAAAGCTTTTGGAAATATTTCCGATGCACCAAAAAAAAAGAAGAATGTTTTTGGAATAGCTTCTATTTTGTTAGAAAAGGCATTACTCTGTTCAACTCGAGGCCGGAATCCCTTCGAAAAAAAGCTGATTGGTAATGATTTTTTCTGTATTTCGGTTTGTCCCTCCTCATGTTGGAGAGATGCTAGGAATATAATCATCTGAACAAAAAGGGTTGTGTTCTGTAATGTACGTGGATGATTGTGTTCCTATTATTTATGCTCATGTTGTGTGTTTTTGCTATTATATCACTCGACAGTCAACAGGAATTCAGCCTAACAAATTGGAGAGGACAAAGCTTCAAATTGAAAAGCTCCAAAATGACTCGGGATATCAAAGACAAGAATTTGTGAAACGTGTTGAGGAATTGGAGAAGCAAAAGCCCAAGTTTACCCTGATTCAGAAAACATAATTTTTTTCAGAAGGAAGAAGTAGGTTTCTGTTCTTCCATTTACATAAATTTTGGTTTAGATCGTTGATGTTGAAGGAAGTTATTGGAAATCATGTAGCAAAATGTGTTGAATCTATTGTTAAGGAACTAGAGTCCCATATTGTTTAAGAGTGGAATGAGTGATCACTTAATATATGCTGGGACCTCTCCATTCATTGTCAATTAGTTTTGAGATAGTTATAAAGTTTCCACATGGTATTAGAGCGGGACTCATTCCACCCCACATTTAAAAAAAAATTTATTCACAATCCATACCCCACAATGACAGACCAGCAAAAAGGCTGCACGATGATAAGATCCACAAAGTGGCCACACGTGACAGACCTCAAATGCGTGATTGTTGCTCAAGAAAGCTTTCATGGTGTTTCTAATTTGGCATTCACCATCACTTTGCCAAGACCCACATTAGTATTCAACACCAAATGTTTATTGAGGAGCTTGCTAATTTAAAACTAGAACTTATAACAGGAGTGATTTTCACATGGTCTTTAATTTTCGCACAATTATTTTGTAATGTGAAGTTATATGTCACACTTTTATTGATTCATTTTTTCGCACATTATAAGGTAACTTAGTAAATTCACATAGGTAAAAGTTAAATTAATTTCCCAACTAAATATCATGTTTGAAGCCAACCTTTTTTATTTAAAAATATTAATTACACATATTGACATTATGAAGCCATTATGGTTTTCAACCTTTGACCTGGAGAGCTGGGCCTTTTTTTTTCTTTATCAGAAGAGGTTAACCTTGATGGTAATAAAACAAATAAAAGGCCAGAGACCATGGATATGTTTCTTATGAGAAGTTTTAAAATGTCACGGCCCCATGGATTCTGCAGGAGGCTAGAGACATCGGTCAAAGAGCTTCCTTTCCAAAGAGACTATATTTTGTTTTGTGTATTGAATACCCAAACATCATCAATCAAGTGGATTTGAAAAGATTTGTATGTCCGAATCTCTTCGATGCGGAAGAGTTCTGAAGAATAAAGAATTATGAACCACCTACCTCTTTTACAGAGATCCGATTCATTTAACCTATTACAAATTGATGCATTAAGGCTCAATAATCCATCACTTGAAATATTGATATTACATCTAAGTATATAACATTCCAACGAGACGGAAGGAAATTATGGGATCAAATTCACGAATGGACGGATCAAAAACGGTTTATTTGATTGAACTGCGATAATGAGATCCGAATTATAGTGGATGGGTGTCAAATTCGGAATGTAGAAAGGTGGTTGGTTGGTTGTTAGACGTCGAGTCTATAGGCCATTTATACTAAAGAAAAAGGAAATGACTCCTAGAAAATGCTAAAGTAAACAAGAAGGAAAATATGGAAAATCAAATTGGAGAAAGAGATAATTTCAATGTTAATGGTTTGTTGGGTGGAAAATAAAGCTTTTTTTGTTTTTTGTTTTTGTCATTTGTTATTCTTAATCTATACATGGGGGAGGGGGAGAATGAGACTCGATTCTATGATACAGTGTGGGGCATCCAAGAGCTCTACCGCATGAGCTTTTTTTGTTTGTTTGGGAGAAAAATAAATTGTTTTTTCTTTTAGTAGTTGGTAAGATTTGAGAAGAAGACAATTAAGATGGGGTGGATTGAAGGAGTAACTATTCAGCGGTCTTTGCCCCATCACGTGATACTCCAACATGTTTATGTATATCACATATTGTGGTGGGTACCACGTGACTCCAACATATTTATGTATCACACATTGTGGTGAACGGTGCACAAAACCACTGAATAAGTATTAGGATTGAAGTTAAAACCTTTAAATTACATCACAACTTGTAGGTGGTGATCCAAAGAGTCTTCCTAGCTTGTGGCCTATATATGCATCTCAATCTCATAGAGAAATGGGTGCATGGCAACCAGCATGGACTACTGTAGTGTCCCCACCACCTAGCCGATTCCATCAACTTCAGAGTTTTTTTTCACAACTTCAGAGTGTACATCTTTTGCAGAAATATGTTAAAAGTGTCAAAGAAATACAACAGGAGGAGGAAGACTATTCAACTATCGGATTGAACCTTGCAATTTTGATGCAATTGTTAACGATGTTGATGGATTTCAAATGAGTGAATCTAAATATGCCATATCATCCTTAACAATGATTTTGTGTGTCAATTATCATTGTTTGACATTATTGGATAGTGGAAAATTTTAAGAAGTTGATAGGAGCATGACAACAAGTAGTTTACTCTCTGTAGATTCAATTTTCACCGTTAATGAAAAATATCTGTCAACCACTAGATATTTTCTCAGCCTTTAACTTAAGTAGTACTCCCTCCGTCCTTTTTTAAGTGTGTTACCTCGTAATTCCAATTTATTTTCTCTCACATCAACTTTTACAATTTTTACTTCTACTTTCCACTAGTTACCCTTATCAATATAATAATACCCACTAACTTTTCAAAAAGAAATCTACTTTTAAGGGCAAAAGGAAATTTACCCACTAACTTTTCAAAACACACACTTATTAAAGGACAACTCAAAATGAAAATGTCTACACTATAAAAGGAACAAAGGGAGTATGAGATTGATTGACTAACTTTTGTCCAGACACATGGTGCACGGTAGAAACTCCACTTCCCTGAGTTAAGTTAGTGTATAAAATTTCAAGTGGTCAGCTTTTGTGGGCAAAAAAAGAGGGACAACCCAAAATGAACTTTACTTTTAAATAAAATAGGTCTAGGATGAAGTTGAGATTTATTGGTTCTGGATTATAGTCAAAATATAATATGAATTTCCGAAGATATTTAGATGATATATGCCGAATATATTTGTAACATGGTAGGTTATGGTTGGCATGGCAATGATTCCTCCACTCTTTTTTACAATAGGGGTCCTCGCCATGCCCGAAACGCAGCTGCGTCTAAAATCCAAACGAACTGTCGCCAGAATCGTCACCACACAACACGCACCAACGGTCCGACGACCAGTTGTTGATTAGTCCCTTTCACAGAGAAGAAGTTTTACTATGGGGTAGCATCAAGCATGACATGTCTAATTGTACTCCAAGATTCGACTTACTTTTTTCAATTGGGTACTGCGACAGTCCTTTATTTTGTTGTTCTCAGTGATGAACTAATAGGATCCGAATTCTACGTTTAAATGGTTAATTGGCTTTCTAATTTAGAGTACTCTTCATTGTTTATTTGATAATTCACCTATCAAGTAAGTAGGGATATATGAACATTTTATTTATATGGACTCACTACTACAATAAACTTAAAAGATCACGGGTAAAATCCATGATCTTTATAATTTAATCACGGTTTTAAAACCGTAATTGATGGAGCCGTTATTAAAAGTGTTCAAGATTCAACCACGGTTTATGTCTGTGATTAAATGTATGTCCAAATTGATATGTGAACGCATAAAGCATGATGTTAAACAAGATAAGACCACGGTTTAGACAACAAACCGTGGTTAAAGATCGTAAAAGATCACGATTTGAAAAAAAAACGTGTTTAAAAACATTATACAATTACGGTTTACATGGCAAACCGTAGTCAAATCAACAATATTATCACGGTTTGAAAATAAAACTGTGATAAAATTAGTTTTAAGATCACGGTTTGCTAAAACGACCGTGAATAAATTAACTTTATCATCACGGTTTGGACAAATAACATGATTAAAAATACTGTACGTACGTACAAGCACAGTTTGCCCAAAAAACTGTGAGTAAATTAATTATACCATCACGGTATTTAATGTGACTTGCCACGCGGCACCATCTCCACACCCTCTCAATTCTTAGGGCATCTCTATTGCACTACCTAAAAGAGTTTCCTAAAGTGCCCTAACTAGTTTAGCTAAGAAAAACTCAAAAAATGGTCTTTAGTGCACAAAAATTAACTCTCTAGAATCCTAGGTGGCACCCCTCACTACCTAAAGTGCCCTAAGTGACTACCTAAATTTGGGGAGAGGCTTAAGGAGAGAGAAAGAGGAGAGAGATAGAGAGAAGGGAAGGAGAGGAGAATTTTGTGGGACCACTTGGCACCCCTCACCACTTAAATGGGTCCCACTCTAAAAGATAATGAACATTTTTAGGGAGCTGTGCATTTCTCCTTAGCTTACTAACTAAGTTCTTAGGACACAAAATAGGATCCCACATGTGCTTAGATGTACACTTTAGTAAATATTTTTTAGGTAGTGCACTAGAGATGCTCTAACTCAACAACTGTTTTTACCAAAAAGAAAAAATTCCATTGCAGCCCTTTTTTTCTTTATGGGCAAAAAGTTTATTGATAAAAACTTGACAAAGGTTGCATCAACTTATGTGGTATGACCACTTAGGATGATTATTTAATTAAATAAATAGATATTCTTGACCAACTTGCACACACATCAACTAATTCGGAGAGATCAATCCAACGCATGTACAAACCAATTATACATAGCATGGAAGGAGACCAGTTATATATAGCATGGAAGGTCCTTTTGAAACCTGGGACAAAGCCTCAAGTGCATTTTGCCCATCAGGAGTTAAAAATAATTTTCGCATTTTAATAGCTATCAATATTCGATCAAGATATTTCTTAATAAAAGTTTTTCTCAACAAGCCATACAATATATGCGGTTCAGATCACCAATCACACAATTGTCTATGTTTTCTTCAAAATTCTTTCAGAATTTAGGGTCCTGTCCAGGATTAGGAATGAAAAATTAGGAATTTGGATCATTTTTGTATAGAACCACTCAAATAATTATTCTGTCGAATTATTAACCCGGCTCGAATAATTTATGTAAGAACTCTAAGTGGGCCGCACACAATACTGCACGAGATGGAAGGGCAAAATGGTCTGGGGCTGCCTAACTTGCAAAACTACGTAGTTTTGGGGCACTACAACTTCCAGCAAAGACGCCCGCTACAAAGACCCCAATTATTAGACTAGTTTGAACCAATTTATCCGACCCATTCTAGATTCCCCAGTTGAAGTAAAGCCAGAATAGTGAAGACTAGTTTGAACCACTTATGTCTTTACGTCTGGTCTCCAAAATTATTGAAAATGTAAGTCAACTGACCCGAACATCTGAGTTATAAAATAAAAAATTAACAATGGAAAGTCCGTTTACCCGACCCATTTTAAGGTTTAGTATTTGCTTCTTCTTTTTTTGTCCTCAAGGTTTCCTAGTTGAAGTAGAAGTTTGAATAGTAAAGGACTAGTTTGAACCGACGTATGTCTTTCCGTCTGGAGGCCCACCCCGGCCCCCTCTCTCTGTGGGTGTTTCCCGCGGAATTATGTCTCATCAATCCTCGCCCCCTCGCTTTCTCTCTCTAAAACCCTCTCTCTCTCTCTCTCTCTACTCCATTGATATGCAGACCCTTTTCCTCTCTCACCACTCTTTTGTTCTAACGACGATCAACCCTTTTGATCGTCTCATTCACTTTCCTTATTCGATTCTAATAACTCGTCAGCCTTTTTTTCTAGCCGTTGCACACTTTCCATATTCATTCAAAACATAGAGATTTCTCGCACCCATTATATCCTTCTCAGCTCTTAATTCAAAAAACTCTGTTTTTCTCGACCGTTGCAGAGCAAACTAGTTTGGTTCAAATCTTTGCTTTCTTGAAGTGGGTTTATGGCAAAAAAATAAAATTAGGGTTCTTTTTTGAAGATTGAATAAGGGTCTGTTTGGGTTTTTTTTTTTTTCCTCTTTCAGTGATATTCTGTATTTATATATGCGTATTTATATCTCACCGGCTGAAATTGAGAGAGAAAGTCATGGAAGAATTTAAAGGGTCTGATCCTGAATCTTCGGGTATTCCGACGTCGGATGATAATAGTGATGGTGCAGACCAAAAGCCAGTCCCCATTCAAGGGTTTGTGTTTTTCTGCCTTTTAATTGCCCCTTTATCTGTTTGGTTGCCTAGAAAGTTCAAGGAAAAGAAACAAATACTTTAAAATTTTCTTTATGTAGTACTAACTTTGTGGCCAAAGAACATTAAAAATTTGATCTTTTATGTTGTTTATTATGTCAACAAGTTGGGTAATCAACTTATTGAATGAGTGCATTATGCCCTCTTTAGTGATGGGTCTTGGTTTTATTGGAAAATATTTAAACTACAAACGGTTATTTGTAACTCCCGATCACATGATGTGGGTTCCATGTATGTGTTGGTCCCACCTCATGTGAGGGAGCCGTTACAAATAATCGTTGCATTGAAAATTTTCTCGGTTTTATTGGACATTTGGGGTACGTCGAGTAGTGAGTTGTTCAAGTTAAAAAATATGGTCAGGCTTGACTTGTTTATCATTTGAGCCGAACACGAGTGGATTGGTTCGTTTATAGTCTTAATTTGGGCTTCTGACATGATTGAGAAACAACTGTTGATGATGTTGGGTATTACATATTTATTACAGGAGGATGACTGGTCCAACTAGAAGAGTCTCAAAGGGAGGCTGGACAGAGGAAGAGGTCAGTTGTTAATTGTTACTAGCTGTTTTGTTGGTCAGATTCCCCCC